>JAEQBH010001503.1:600000-892385 GCA_016808115.1 Tetrastigma voinierianum
AGACACTGGGCCTACGATACTCAAAGACGCAACCGACCTAGTTAAGAAATGCAAGATTTGCCAGGAGCACGCCAAGATCTCACGCCTCCCATCAGAGCCCTTGACGTTAATCACAAGCCCCTAGCCCTTCCAACAATGGGTTCGACATATCGGGACCTCTCGCCTCAGGAAAGGCCAGCAAAGTTCATCATCGCCGCAGTAGATTACTTTCACCAAGCTGGCCGAGGCCGAGCCTTTAGCCACAATCACGTAACGTATGATACGCACCTTGTGGCGAGCTATCATATGTGCTTGGTATCCCAAGAGCCCCGCTCCGATAACTAAACACCTGACAACGCTAAATTCGTGAGATTTCGTGCCGAGCTCTAATTAAGAATTATTACTGCCTCCGCCAAAGACATCCACAAACAACGGATTAGTCGAAGTCACCATCAGAACCCTTAAGGCCGCTTGAAGACCAAATTGAAGATCTTAAGGAAAGTGGGTAGAATACTCCTAAGTGCAGCGGGCTTACAGACAACACGTAAATCAGCAACTCAAGAAACCCTATTTC
Organism: Tetrastigma voinierianum; assembly: GCA_016808115.1. Classification (NCBI taxonomy): domain Eukaryota; kingdom Viridiplantae; phylum Streptophyta; class Magnoliopsida; order Vitales; family Vitaceae; genus Tetrastigma; species Tetrastigma voinierianum. The sequence goes on from JAEQBH010001503.1 coordinate 600,554, forward strand.
GCCCCAGCCTTTCTAAGATCGGCGTAAGCCCCCGTCGAGATCGGATTAAAGTCCCCAAGGATCGGTGTTAAGAAAAAGGGAGCATAATGACGAGGCTCTCCGTCTAAATTTGACATCTTAGATGAAAACGTGAGCAGTGTTCTAAAGCGTGATCAAGACTACCAAAGGAAGACTACGAGGTACTACAACCAAAAAGTCACTAAGCTACATGTCGGGGTGATTTGGTCTTAAAAAGCTCTTTGCCCGGCGAGGAAGAATCCGGCTACATGGGAAGTGGGCCCCGGAAGGCCCCTATATAATATCTCAGTGCATTCGGACCCGGGCAATTCTGATAAGTGAGAGGAGGGCAAGAATTTGACATGCCGATCTGGGGGGAACATCTAACGTTTTTATAAGTAGACTGGTTTGTAATCTTAAATGGAGATTTATCAATTTTCGGTTAATGATTGACCGTTTGCGGATTTATTTTGTTAAGAAATGCCAGTGACCTGGAATATATAATGCTCAGAAAAATTACATGCAATAAGAATGAAAGCTCATAGACTATAAGAAAAGTCTCTCTTTGTCCGTCAGTTACATTCGATTACAATCGGTAGGTGTCATGGTACATCATGGAAGCACCGGTCTGGCGGTTCCCTCAAAAAAAAAAAAAAAACTTAGGAAGAAAAGAGGAAAGAGGCTTGAGGTGGAAAGGGAGAAGAAAAAAAAATGGATTGGAAAGTTTGTGCGAAGAGGAGGTGAGATGTGGAAGAAGGAGAGTAAAGGGAGTGAGTGTGGAAGAAAAAGAAAGGAGAGGAAGAAAGCAGTGGAGAAAGACACAGAAAGGCGCCGCCCTCTCCGAGGGCTTGCAACACTTGAAATTGGGAGACAACACAAACTCGTAAAGGGGCGGGAAAAACACAACTCCGGAGTGTGGGCGCGTTAGGATCTTGGTGGATCCGGTAAAGGCGACCGAGACCGGCAATATTTCGCGAATTTCGGGTTCCGCGCGAAGACGATATCGAAAGTAGCTCCGCCTTGGTGCCGGTATAAAAGGCGGCTTTCGAATTCTCCATAAATCAACATTAAAGCGCGCGCACCTTTCGAAAATCAGTCGAGCGGCCCACGGCACGGGAGCGGCGGCTCACTTTGGCCGAGTTGTCCTGCTGCGCGCAGTCACGCTACACGAGGAGTCCGGTCGGCTCGAGCACGCCAGCCTTCGACCACGGCGCGCGACGGCTCACATTGGCGAGGGCTCCTGCCGTTACACTACGAGCCGTGACCTAGAGATCGATTCATTTCGAGCAAATTAATGGGTTGAGCGTATTTCGCATTGATGGGGCACCAGTAATTCACGAGCCATGCGACCTAGGAATCGGCTGACCAGTGAGATCAGCCAGAAGCGAACGTGACTCACATTGTGGGCTCTACCATTCTACATGCCATGCGGCCTAGGAATCGATTCGACTCGACCGTCGGTAGGCCAGACCCGATGGCTCACATTGGCGAGACTCTACCATTCTACGAGCCGTACGACTGAGACTTCGATTCGCTCAAGCAATCGTGGCGGAACGGCTGACTCATTGACCAGACTCTACCATTCTACGAGCCATGCGACACAGGACTGGAGTTCGACTCGAAGCAAATTAGTAGACGGAGCCAATGACTCACATTGAGCTTTACCATTCTACACTGCATGCACAGGAATCGGTTCGACTCGAGCCGAATCAGTAAACCTTGAACCCGGCTCGTGTGGGCTCGACCATTACTGGGCGTGCGGCTGAGAATCATTTCGACTGAACCGTCGGTAGCAGACGGCGGCTCGGCGGGCTCCAACCATTTTACCACGAGGCCATGCGGCTGAGGAATCGGCTCGACTCGGCCGTCGGTGGCGGAGCCCGGCGGCTCACATTGGCGGGCTCACACCATTCTACGGGCCATGCGGCCTAGGACTCGATTCGACTCGAAGCAAATCGTGAAATGAGCCAATGACTCACTTTGGCAGAGTTAGTCTACTCGGCCTGAAGTCCGCATAAGCCAAACCGTCGGTCGGCTCGGGCTATATCGCCACTTTTTCGGTCTCAGCTTCCGGAACAGCGGCTCATTGGCGAGCGCCGACCGCTACAGGCCGTCCGACTGAAATCGATTTGACTCAGCGAAGTTAGTGGCGAACGGCGGCTCACGATGGCGAGCTTTACCGTGCAGGCTGGCCATGCGGCCTGAACATCGAGTTCAACCGGGCAAATCAGCCGCGGGCGACTCACGCGGCGAGCTGACCACTCTGCATAGGCCATGACCCGTGAGGTCGGATGACTCCGGGATTATTAAGCGTTCGAGGAACCCGATAACCTGATTTGACAAGCTCATTTTGCCTCGGGCCATGTAACCCGAAAAGCGTTGAAAAGCCGCAGTAGGCGAAATAAGTGAAGTGCGAAAATGAGTATTCATCGGGGCAGTACATATGTCTTGGGTCCCAGGCCCAACAAAAATATATATATATAAAAAAAAAAAAGCCGACATCGGGCAGACGAAGACATGCACAGAAGATCAGGCATCAGAAGGAGAAGCGGACGGTGAAGAAGGGGAGTGGGCCTCAGTAGGGGTGCGAGTTCTCCAGGGATCATCGGCGAAGGACCGCTTCATCCTCTATAGTCATTGGGAAGGTCAGGAAGTTGAAATCGGCCACGGAATAGGCGTTGGCGGCCTTCTTCGAAGAAGCGAAGCCACCCGAAACCATTGAGTAGAAGCCTGGCCCTCAGTCTTCAATAACCGTCCGGCGAGCCACAGTTATTTGGCGATGGGAATCCCACGCGGCCGCGACATTCCTCGGTCGAGCGCTCAGTGGCTACGCCTCGTTAACCTGGCGGCGAGCCTGCGATCGGCTGTCGTCTTATCACGCGGTCGTCTTTGATCGCGCACAGTTCTTCCTTAGACTCCAGCTCGCCTTGGGATGTGAGAAGATTCATCCACCAGCCATCTTGAAGTTATCGATGGTGCGGCCGTCTAGCCTCCATCAGAAGTGCGTTACGCACAACCCTCAATCATCTGAGCCTCCTGAAGCTTCGCGGCGCCTCAGCTGATGGGGCCTCGTCTTCCCGCTGCCCTCGGCGAGCAGTGAAGCGTGGTATGTGAAGTCGAGATTTGAGCTTCACTGCTTCCTCGACCATATGTTGCACGGTTTGTGACTCGGCCGCTCGGATGTGAGGAAGCCACCTCATGTATAAGCCCGGGCGCCTTGACACAACCGTTTGGTTGGCCTTTGGCCCCGAGCCAGCTAAATAATTAGCCACACCTGCATGACATAGAATCGACATCTGTCTGAGTTCGAGCTTCGAGCTCAAATGGATCCAAATATGACCCAGTGCGGGGAACACGGAGCGGCCCCTGGAGAGATAGGGCCAAAGCCTCATCAGCGGGCAAGCGCAAAGACCTCTTGGTCGAAATCCTTAGAGTGGGCGAAGATTTGCGCTGCGCGGATTCGACATTATTGAAGTAAAGAGTCCCCGTCTCGCGAATTTGGATTCAGGATCTTTCCTCTCGCCTCTTCATGAGAAAATTGACCTAACCCTCTTCATCGGCCCAGTTCGGACAACGGTAATGGGCGCGGCCTTGACATTTCAGCTGACCCGTCAGAGGACCGCCTCGCATGACGGACGAGAGTGGGTGTGAGCTTCCAGCCCATAGAGACACCTTGAGGTGTGCACGGATACGGTTTACGGAAGCTTGAGTAAACCCGGGAAGATGAAGATGCCCCTGACTTGGAACTTTGACCGTAGGCCCATCTTTCTCAGTCAGGGTTTCGTTTCCTGGCTGAGGCTTGAGACACCATCTCAGCCCAGACTGACGGTTCCCAGTGGGTTTGGAGGGCCCAGCGGGGAGGAACTTTCATAATGGAAGGAGGTGAAGACCTCGGAACGTGAAGCGAGTAGACCTCGAACTCAGAAGGGTTGGGAACATCAGGCTTGATCGGCTCAGCGTAGGGCGAGAAGAACATTGACAGCGTGTGTGTATGGCGTTATCTTGTGTGAGATCAGTCTGGCTTTGAGAAACATGTAGGCGGTATGGGAATTAGAGATACTGTGTGTGTATGAGTTATAGCAACGAGCGAGCGCTCGCGAAGATTCTGAGGGTGAGTGCAAGCCACGAGCATGAGTGTCGTCTTTGTCGAGAGGTGCGTATTCCCGATTCGGCCGTAGCGAAGAAGTAGCGTCCTTCCACTGACTTGTGGGAGGAGGAAGATCGAAAATCACGAGGAGCGCCAGGCAGCCCAGAAAATAAAGAAAGCCCTCGGATGGCTCCTTCGGGCTAAAGGTAAAGGAAGCGAGGCTATGCTGGACTGATTTGTCCCTAAAAACCCGACAAACTAACTGAATACTGACCATTGGGCGCGAGTTGAAGGACGGACATTGAAGTCTTTGCAAAGCCCCTTTTATGAAGGGATGCGAGAGGAAAGCAGGCAGTTATCGAAGGCCGCTTGGCTGCGCCGTCGCAACGCAGAGACCACAGAGGGTGGCGTCGAGGACCACACCGTGAAGGAGGCGATAATGCGGAAAGGTGGCCTCGTATGAAGGACCAACCTTGCTAGGCCCCACGGTTAAAGCATACTGAACGGAAGATCTTGGTGTCGACCCCGGGGTGTTAATCGGATTCACTTTTCCTTACCCTTGTCGAGGAAGTGGAGCACCTCTGGGGCATCTCGAAGTTCAGCCCCGGTCCCGAGCGATCGAAGACAGCCCGGTTCGCGGAACCGACAATAGCGAGGCACCATCGATATGCAAAGAAGAAGAACGACCCGGACCCATGATGAAAATAAATGATGAAAAGACCCGAAGACAAAGGCAGCGGTGGACTGAAATACAACGAGAAGAAAAGACGAAGGCCAGCCCAGAAAGACTACACACAAAGGGCTCGAGACCCGAGAAGACCGAGAGAGAAGGAGGTCAGAGACTCGCTAAGGGCGAAGAAAAGGTCCCGAGAGCGAGGCACCTGAGACGAGATGATGTCTGAAAGAACAAGAGAGCGAAAGGAGTGGGAGAATGAGCGCGAAAATCGAAAAGTCATCGTATCATAAAACAAATGGCGGTGACAGAGCCTACTAACTAATCCCGGCCCAGGACATTAAAATTGCACGAAGCAAGACCGCGTTCGGCCTTGCCCACGTCTTGCGCCGTACACGAGGGTACGGGGCAGGCGATAGAATGCAATGTGAGGCTCACGGGCCCATTAGCGAAGCCCGAAGAGACCCATTGACGACATTCGGACGGTCATTGAAGCCCCAGAATGTATGCCCATTGCGGCATTGAGCCTTTGTGCCAGGTAGGAATGAGGAGTCGACCTCCTTGGCCCAAAGACCGATTATGGAAGTCTCCATAGGTACGGAAAATAGAATAATCACGATAATATGTTATTCTGCAAATCGGATACTTAGATAAGGAAGATTATCCAAATAGGCGCGCTTTATATCCTTTACCAAATCGGATCTGGAGTAATAACAAAAATATCTCATCGATGAGGCAGATCATAGTCACCATCCAGTGGTTGAACATCTACTATAAAATACAAGGCCACCCCATCGGTGAAAGATGCAGCGAATTAACTCAATGCGTCGCGCGTATATCGCGACACATTCGCCCTCTGGCGGTCCATCTTTTCTCTCGGGAATAAAGCCGGCTTAGGCATCGGGGCGACCGCGGCGAAGCCGCTGCCGACCCTCTTTCTTCTTTTGTTTTGCGGCGATCTACTTGGCCCGGGCGATCCGAAGCCTTCGTCAACTCATCTGACCATCCGAGGTCGGGCCAATGATCCTACGCTCGGCCCGGTTCAGGTTGAAAAAAGCGTAAATGCGTGCATAAAATACACTTCTAATTTTATATAAAACACTCCCAACCACTTACAAAGAAATTATAGACTTTTAGTCAAAATTCTCAGAATTTAGAACACAAAATGTGACTTTTCTCCTAAACATTTACCACCCAAGAGAGTTATCAAATTCTTTACAAAGGTTACAATATTCATATACAAAATGTAAAATAATTGTGCCATGTATTTTCATTATCAAAAAAGGAACAAAAAGCAAAGACTTGCGACATAGTCGTGTCTTTATTTAACGCGATCTATGGAGGGAACTTTACTCGTTCCTCATTGCCTACACACGTAATATTGTTACAATAACATAAAGAGTAATGAGCTTACTATTTCGATAGATACTATCTGTCTGACTCTCATCATTTATTACAAGTAGTAATAATGGATCTCATATAAAATAATTACATTAGAATTTAATGTACAATTTAAAACTCAATTTCATGGCAACTATACACAGGAATGCTCTCTCGTGTAATGCTGATAAATCTCGAAAACTTATGGTGACTAGCGGAATACTCCATCGTAGTACCAGCCGGAAACTCAATATCTCAAGTTCTTTATTGGCTAGGCACGGAATTCTCCCTCGTAGCCATAGCATGATCTATGTTCTCCCATTAGTAACCAAGACATAAAGGAAGATCATCTCAACTCAAACTCTATACTTCATCAATCCATGATAATAACTTCAAATAATGAATTCCAATAGTAACTCAAGGAATAACAACTCAATTGAATTAACTCAAGTAAAATTTCAGCATTTACTCCAATTAAGTAGAAACTTACTCTATTAAAAGTTCTAGAATACTATATTTAAACAGAAATGAAGATAATCTGAGCTCAGCTGCATGTCAAAATCACCTATGTATCATTTAAACTCACATTGAAATGACAAACCATATTTAAACAATTTACCTAGTCACCTTGACATAGTCACATTGTTTGGCTTCTTTTGTCAATCGGTTTTTTCACACAGCTTCATTACAAGTTTATCTTTGATCAATCACTAAAATTCCAATTTCTTTTGAAAAGTCTTGGGTTGGGACCTCTAGGATCGTTCCCATATGGTTCGTTCGGTCACGGAAAATTGAAAACGAAAAGTCAATAAATGAGTAGTGCCCTTTGACCGAAAAAACAGTATGCAAACCAAACATCATTTCACATATGTTCTTTTTCCTAGGCCTTCCTTATCTCATAACTAAGTCACCCGTAAAGTTTCGTCAAAAAATTCCACTTGTAGAAAAAGTTATGCTTGATTTCCTCACTTTTACCTCACTTTTATGGGTGATTTTGGGTGACTAAGGGCACCTAACGTTATCTCTTGATTTCTCTACCTTACATATGCCTAATTATGCTCATATAATGCTTTAGAATGCATCAAATAGGTGGCAAGTCATAAGAATCTCAAATGCCCTTCAACTAAGCTCAAAAGAGGACATTTACTCTATGACTTCTAACTTGTGTTCTAATGCTTTCTAGTAAGTGTGGGGCAGCCCATAAGCATCAATACAAGCTCAAAATGGACCAAACTCATGTGAGATTTCACAACTCCACTTTGGTCGTGACTCACTCAAGCACACACATTCACTTTTCTTTCATTTTCTAAGTCATTTGAGAGTTGATTTTTTTTTCATCACTACATATTAACTAATTTTGGCTTTTAAACTTAAGCTTAATTCATGCATTATTCAAGACTCAACAAGATTAATTCTCTCTCTAAGGTTGGCGTGAACCTACCCTATACTCAAACATCATTTCCAAAGCTCTAAATTTCCACTTTGTTGACTCATTGAAGCAAAATCTCAAACATTTAGCATACTAGATAACTTACTAGCCAAATATCAAGCAAATATGAGTTTGTCTCTACCAAACCCTAACAATACAAACTACCATGATCTCACATAAATCATATTTCAAATTCATCACAAACATACTCCTCAAACATTACACAACAAAACCCAAGTAACTATCTCATCAACCAACAACAATTCACCAATTTACAACAAAATCAATCTAGGTCAAAGCTTAGTTTACTCACCTTCTTTTGCTTTGTTTGAACTCTAAGTTTGATTCTCAAGCCTTGGTGATGTTGTGGCTTGAATTTGAAACTAAAAAAAAAAGAGAATCAAAGCTTAGTCTTGGAGGCTTCTTCCTTGGATGCCAATTCTCTCTCACGGTTCTCTTAACTTGCTTTACCTTTGCTTTGCCAAAATCTGGAATTTTGTTTCTAAGTGGTGTGAATCTCCTCTTTTCACGACCACTACATCTTTAAAGCTAACATTTAAAATTTCTCCTAATGCCTCCCATGTCCTCCACTTGCCTCATTTTCCCCTCTCTCATAACACTCAACAACTAAAGCTCTTTAAGGGCACTTTTGGTAACTTTAATTCAATTAGTCAACACTTTAATTAATGAATGACATGAGTCACTCCACTTATCTCTCTTTTCATTGGCTCACATTAATATATTTATAAATAATTGAACCACTAACTAAATTCATTATGGTATAAACACTCATACCAATTTAATTAAATCAAACCCCATGATTTAATCATTCTTTTGAGACTTTAATTCTCAATTTAAATTCCATCATTCTCTAAATTAGTATCTTTTATTCCCATCGTCTCGATAACTCATTCTCATGATACTAGAATTTAAAAGCATTAATTTAATTATTAACACTAATGATTCCTTAAAATCATGGGTACTCGCTATTAGGGAGGAGGGTTTACAATTTCTTCCCCCCTTAAGAAATTTCGTCCCCGAAATTTAAACTACATGCACGACTCCGAATAGCGAGGGGGTACTAGGTGCGCATTTGATATGTGTTCCCATCTTCGCTTCTTGATTCCATGGTTCCTCCACGAGACTTTTACTAGAGGAATGATTTTGCGGCGCAAGACCTGCTCCCTACGATCTAAGATCTCTATAGGTTGCTAATAACTCGCAGGTCGATTCTCTCTCAGTGCAGAGCTTTTCCTCAACACATGCAAAGGGTCGGCAATGTACTTTCGAAGCATGGAAACATGGAAGGTATCATGGATGTTGGCTAACTCCGGTGGCAACTCTAAACGATATGTCACATCGCCCACTTTCCTCACTATCTCATACGACCTTATATACCTCGGACTCAGCTTTCCTCTTTTGTCGAATCTCAGTATACCTTTCCACGGCGAAACCAGTAGAAATACTCTATCACCCAATTTAAACTCTAAATTTCCTTGCGATTGTCGGCGTAGCTCTTTTGTCTATCCCTTGCTATCTTTAGCTTCTCTCGGATCACGTTGATTTTATCGGTTGTGACTTGGACAATCTCTGGGCCAATCAATCTTTTCTCACCCACCTCATCCCGATAAGCGGGGTCTGCACTTTACGCCGCCTAGCGCCTCATAAGGGGCCATCTCAATGCTGGCCTGATAATTGTTATTGTAGGAAAATTCTATCAATGGTAGGTGGGTATCCCAACTTCCCTTGAACTCCATAACACATGCTCTCAACATATCTTCAAGAGTCTGGATAGTTCTCTCTAATTGGCCATCTGTCTGGGGGTGAAAGGTCATACTGAAGTTCAACTGTGTACCCAATGCGTCTTGTAGATTTGGCTAGAACTTTGAAGTGAGTATGGGGTCTCTATCTGACACAATGGACACTGGTGCACCGTGAAGCCTCACTATCTCATCCACATAAATCTGTGCCAACTTTTCTAAGGGATAAGTATTCTTAACTGCTAATATAAATTTGGCCCATTTCCTAGTTCCTACACACACCTGGGAAGCGCTACGACCAGTTAATATAAAACGGTAGGTCGAAAGAGCGGGGTCTCGTCGAGGCCCCACGCAGGATAACCCCTTTGCCTTCGTTTTAGAATCGAGGCCATTCTGACTACTTGTAGGAGTCCGGTATCGAGAAGGACAATTGACCCCCTCTCCTTAATATCAGAGAGTGAGCAGAAAGCGAATCGCCCTTGATGAAGGTCGAGTTGGTATAAGAAGTTCATAACACTTACTTTTGGAGTGAGGAATACGGATTACGTTGGGATGAACAAGGGCCGGTGGAGCCCTGGTAAAATGCAAAAACTGTTTAACAAGGGCGGGCACTAGGAAACGAAGCCCGGCTGCAAGTTTCTCTCGGGTAAAAAACACGGCATTGTGTTCCCCACCAAGAGTGGACTCATCCGGTTCGTCCATTAACTTCAAGTCGCAATAGGATCTCAATTCCTCCATTGTCATGGACGAGACGATATGACTTGTAGAACGCGTCCCTCGCACAGGCCCTCATCTGCGACCTGCCTAACTGGTGGAAGTTCCTTCCTCACCTCTCGTCATGCTATAAACAAATTAGAGAGAGGAAAGAGAGCGAGTATCAGCCCCAACCCGTACACCAAACGGGTAGAAAGGCAAAACCACTAAACACAGGCGCAGCGGTCTAATAATAAGACCTACCCTCCCACCCCAGGACTTTCCACGATCGGAAGAAAGTAGATGAAGATTAAATCATTAGCTAGGGAAATAATGATTACATGGCGGGAGCGGTAGATGCTTGAAGAGCGGTTCGCGACCAGAACACAAAGTCGCAGCGGTGTATACGAGAAGGTGTTGAAGCTGTTGAGAATGCTAACTGGGATGATAGGAAAGGAAAGGAAAAATCTAATAATGACCCCTATATACCAATACTCGCTTAGGACCTACAAAGCGCATTAAATCGGCCTTTGTCCATCACCCCTCAGTCATTTAGTTTCACGACAACGATCAGGCTCTTTAAGGCGAATTGGGGAATACGGGCGGGTTAATGGAGCCCATACGATTTGTCAGGACACATTAGGCTATCCAAAGCCATTTCGTGCTTGGAATCTTGAGTATCTGACCAGATGGCTACGTAGTCGCCTATACGAAGAATTAAATTAAGATTGCTAAGGTAGAACATAGTACATAAATATCGTAAAGTACGATTTTATTGGTTGCGTCAGATGACATTTATCATTCTGATCATGTCATTACAAGTAACTGACTAAGCGGTCGTATTAAAAAAGCGGCTATATAGTTCGTGCGAATCGAATCTGAGTAGAGGCGAAGAAGAAGTAGTGGCGAGAGAGTCGAAAGAAGAACAAGAACAAGCAATAGCAAAATCGCTACCAAAAAAAAAAAAGAAATGGAAAGGAGGCTCAAGAGGAGTAAAAGCCCCGCTGATTTGGATGGGGGGTGTCCTCGGATGTAGAGGATTCCATTCGAGTTTTAGAACCACCCAGGCCACCCGAGTGATTGGGCTCATCAGGCCATGCAATCTACGAGTCAGGTCCATGCCCAGACCATATTTCGAATAATCGATCAAATCATCCTTCGTCGCGATCCCCGATTATGATTCTCGACGTTCAATTATCCTTCTGCTTGGAGAGGAACGCATGGATAACTAGTGGGACAACGAACCTCGTCACCCTCTAGCCTTTTATAGCGACCCTCGGGTCTGAAATTCATTTCAGCGGCCAAGTATGGCATCTAATGCATTTCAAAAAGTTAGAAATTTCACATTGAAATTCAATAGCATTGATTGCCTATTGTTCCCCATGATATGACGGTCAAGCATGTACCACCTGCTTTTTTCCGGCTAGGAGACGATCGCCCTCGACGAGGAAAAAGGGGGCGTGAATGAGTGCGTGGCGCAGCGAGGCGCCGCTAGCGAGCCCCTTTTGACTAGAGGCCATGGTTGGGCCGGTCCATCTGTCTGGCCGAGCTAACTTAGGAGACCCGGATCGGATACCCTCCTATAGTCGAAGAAAGGGTTGGCATTCCGGATGCCGGGTTGATGAATAGGCTCCCCCGGAGGGAGAGTGCACCATCCTATTCCTTGCCATGAATTCAAGATGGACAAGCCCTTCGAGTCTGTTCGGGAAATCTTGGCCTCTTTTCTCTCTTTTCTTACATGCAAATGAAGAATTAGTGCCGTCCATGAGATATGCGCCCACGTTCTCTCCTCTCTTGGAGTGCAAGGAAAATTGGTCTCGTCAGCCGAGATATCGCCAACTACCGTTAGATTTGGGGAGGGAAATCGTACTTCTGCAGTGGATGCGCTCGCTTGATAAAAGGAAGCGCGACGAAATAAGGTATAGTGAAAGGCTGACTACCGATCTTTGAAGAAGGCGGTAATCTAGCTTGAGTGTCGGAGAGGTGGCGACGGGGACCTCTCGATCGCTTTCTTAGTTATACGTTGTTTTGCGGGTTGGCGTAGGCGGCCCAGTATTCAGGCGGTCGATGAGCTGAAAGAATTTTGGAGACCACACATACAAATCGAGATGAATCACAAAAATGATAAATATTTATCATAGAACATAATTGTATTTCCAGGCGAACTCAAGATAACTGGTTAAACAAAAATATACCCGCTTAGCAGTGATTATTTTAACAAATGAATGAATAGGTAATTAATTATCAAAAGTTATTTTATTATAATAAAACATAAGTGGCTGCCAGTAGTATAGAAACGACGCCGTTTTAAACGAAAGCGTCTGTGATAGATACCTTCCCTTTTTGGCCTGCTTTAACCTTTCCTTTTGTGTCCTGCTAGTGTATACCAAACTGGAGAGAGAAATTGGTTCGAGTTTTGAAGGGTTTTGGTTTTGGAGACGAGATCAAAAATGGCGATGTGTGGAAATTTAAGGGTCTCAGCAGCACCGGCGGGTTGCCGCCTTAAGCACTCTTTTGGAGCCTTTCTTCCACCCTCCAAGGTTTTCCTCTTTCACCAACTCTCTCTCACTATCCACTTTTATCAATTGGGTATTTTAGCTTTCATTCATTTCCACTCAATAGCTTCTAGGTTTTCCATTTTTCTTTTTGGGGGGCTGGGGGAGAGGTAAATGGTTAGAGAATGTTTGGAAGGAAATGAGACTGCTTTGTAAAAGTCTGTTTCCCTAGAGCCAAACAGAAGCCTTAAGCATCGAAGGGAAAAACAAACAATTCGGAGGTATACGCTGAGCATTTTTCCATCAGGGTTTTGTTTTTGATGATTATTAGTTTATTTCTTTTATATGGGGGTAATCTGTATGGAGACTGGAGCACATTACTTCTTGTAGCAGGCGGGCTTCATGCAAAATGCTAAATTTTAGGTCCATTACCAGTGTAGCCATTTCAGTGGCTTTGTTTTATCTGGTTTCGAAATAGAGGATAAGCTGATTTGTGGGTTCTATTTGGTATCAATCCAAGTATTTATTTGCTGATTTTTTAGTACTCACTGCCTGTAATAGGTGTGTGCTCATCTTTTCCCCCAAATATGTTGTTCTAAGATGATGAATAAGAAATCATCTGTGGTCTCACTGCTATTCCCTTGGTCTATTGAAGAGTTTCCTTCCCATTTTATATTCGCTTGCGTCTCTCCTGGTTTTGATTTTCAGGCTATGAAAAGAGAAGATTGTTGGGCAGGGAATGAGTTCATTCGAGTTTGTTTTCTTTTTTAATGGGTTAAAATAGAAAAGAAAAGGAGAACAGTTGGGCTATCTGCATTTTTTGACTGTGGAAGCTGGTTTTCTGGCTACTTGATTCGGTGTTGGCTTCCCGACAATCCCAACTTGTTTGTTGTGAATGGGAGGGAGTTATGTCTTATGTGTTGGTAGTAACTTGAGAACAGTTGCACTCTCGGGTAGGGCTGTGGGAAAATGGATGTGTTCAACAATTCAATTATTTAGGTACAGTTTCAGTTGCATCTTTGAAGTAATTTTTTCTTGCTTTTGGAGGAGAAAGGGGAAAGGTAAAGGGATAAAAAACTAATTCATTTTCAATTCTGAAACTTGAAAGCAGGACATGGATTTCATAGAAAGGCATTTTGATCAGTACATTGCCACCTTGATGGCCTATAAATGTTGCCATGTCTTCACTAACACTACTATGCCATTGCTACCTCCACCAATGCCAACACCACTCATACCACTCCCTTCGTATGACCATCCAAACCACACATTGTGATTGCTTACATCACTTTGCTTGTATCACTTTTGCATGGAAATTTGCCAAAAATTCTTCATATTTTTTGTATCTGAGGAAAAATTTAAGAACCTTGAATGTCTCACTTCTCAAAAACACTTCAAATAAAGCATTAACAAACATAGTCTTCCTGTGCAGTTATAGTCACTCATTTGAGATTTTTTTTTTGCTACTAAAAAATGAAGCAAGAGAAACATCAGGAGAGATTTGTGAAATATTCCATTCATGTGAAAAATGATTGAGTGGTTTGCAATTGGGTCATTTTTCTGCAACATGCAAATATTGCATTAGATATTTAGGTAAGTGGTAATTATCATAGAGCTCAAGTTTAAGGTAGCGTTTGTTTGCAGGGCTATACTATATCCACCAGACCCTAATATACATTTTGATTTCCACATAAACACACTCCAACCCTATGTGTCCTCATGATTACATCGAAAGTTGCATTAACTTGGACAAGGGTTTTCTAACTTTTAATCTGGAAGCCAACTCCTTAAGGAACAAACTTATTAACTCTGCCAAAAAGCTTAGGTTGATTTGATATAGAAGACAAAATTATGAGTGAAACATGTTTGAGCTTTTATCTTAGTGCTCACATAGTTTCATGGAAGTTTGTTCATAATCACAAGTATTCCTTCTTTGTTGGGTGTAAGTTTACTATGGTTCTAAGTACAGTAACGGTACTGCCGTAGGATGGGTGATTTGAGCAATAGGCTCATTTGCTTCCTGTAGCTGTTAACAATCTTAGGAAACCTATATTGTTGTTGTGGAATGTATTGCTCTTCAAGAATATGCTTTGTTTGTTGCTCATCAAGGTCTCTAGCACATTGAAATTAAAGTGGATTCAAAGCAGTGTAATTAATGCTCAAAAACAAGAGGCTCTAAGTCCCACTAGCATTTGTCTGCTTATTGAAGATGTTAGGATGGTTTTCGAGAGATCTGATCACTATACTTTTGGTTATATTTTTAGAGATGCAAATAGATCAATTAGTGTTGTAGCTAAGAAACGGTGATATATTGGTTTTTTTTTCCTTTTTAATGTTTGGAATGTTAAATTTCTAGGTTTTGCTTGGTATGGTGTGTGCCCGTATAGATATATTATTGATCTGTTTCTCTTATTGTATTCTATTTTCACAAAAAAAAAAAAAAAGAAAAAAAAAAGATGACAAGTACTCCGTAAAATGGTAGTAGTACCATTTTTGGATCTGTGTTTCTCAGAGCTGATGTTTTACATTTGTATGTAAAATACGAATGAAGGTATTTACATGAAACCTTCACCTGATTTTTCCTTTTCTCCATTGTGTAGGTAGGGTTTAAGCATTTTACGAATGGGGGATCTAATAGTTGCGAAGTTACGCCAAAATGGTCCTGTATGGAAATGGAAAGTCATAAAACATGGTGCCAAGGGGCACACAGGCTTTCAATGGAAGCCATGACCCAAGATACAGAGGGTTTCCTCCTCAAAATGGCAAGCATGAGCTTCTTCGAGCGCTTAAGCTTAGCATGGAAGATATTGTTCCCATCACCAACAACTAGAAGGAACTCGAATGCAAACATCGCTAAGCAGCGTTTAAAGATGATCCTCTTCTCTGATCGATGTGCGGTTAGTGATGAAGCTAAGCAGAAGATTGTGAGCAACATTGTGGGTGCTCTATCTGAATTTGTGGAGATAGATTCAGAAGATAAAGTTCATCTTAACGTCTCAACAGACCCAGATCTTGGGACAGTCTACTCCATCACAGTGCCTGTTCGACGCGTTAAGTCTGAGTATCAAGAGGAGGATCAGCATGGGGTCATAACCAACATTCAATACAAAGACACTGGGAAGGGATCTGATTCGGTCGATGTTAGATTCGATTTCTTCCTCCCTAATGAAAACTATCAGTAATTTCTACAATTGGTTTCTTTCCAGTGTCCAGAAAAGGTGAACATGCTCGTTTGCTTTATTTCAGAGTGAGACAAATGCTGCTAAGCTGGTAGGATTATGAGTTAAAACAAGATCATTTGAATGTAAATGTAGAAAAAAAAAAAGGAAACTGCTCTTGGCTGATTGCAGGTTCCTATGGAGTCAAATCTATAATTTGTTTTTCCTTTTTAAATTGTCCTCAGCTGCTATTACACTTAATTATAATATTTTAGTTTTGCTACATTACTTTGATGGATGGTAAAGCAGTACTCATTTCTATTTTGCTGCAGATGACTCTAATTAAACAGTGTTCTTGTAGTTGTTGTTCATCAAAATACAAGGGCATGTTTGCATCATTTTACAATTGTGGACATTAAAAGGAAGCCCACATGGTTGGTAGTATACAATTAACTGAAAATGATTATATATTATATGAATTTTTTGTTGTCAGATCATGAGGTGTCTCGAGCGGGTTCGTGTACACATGGAAAATGCTTTTAAGTTATATCATATCCAGACTAATTCCATATTTTATAAGGACCATGTGGGCGATAAAGATTTACCACCAAACACATCTACTATAACATAGTTGTATTTTGGGGTGTAAAATTTTATGATATTAATAATACTATTCTTTGGAAATTTTATGATATTAATAATATAGTAAATGTAAATTAATTTTAAAAGAAATCTAAAAATGTGCCCATTTTGTGCAGTAGATAAAGTGTTCAACGTATCCAAAATCAAGGGTATTGGGAAAGGAAATGTCTCTTGTTAGAGTCCTAGGGACAGCTTACTGGAGTACATTGTTAGAACCTAGTAAACTAAATTGTTTAGCTTTCCAAAAAAAAGATATCTAAAAACGTTAAAAGCATGTTAAAATTATATTAGGCTCTTAAAAAAAAAAAAGTATTTTAGGTTTCTAAAATAGATATTATTTTATAGATTTATGCTAAGCATCAAACGACGTCGTTTTGTTATTCTCTTTCTCAATCGTCGAAACGCAGCGTTTAGGTGATTCTTGGCGTGGGGCGTTGAGATAAGATATCAAGCAGTGGCTTCAAACATAAAGCCCCTCCTCCAGAGCCCCTCCTCCCTCCATGGCTGCAATCTCTTCAGTCTCCGTTTCTCCCATCCCCAAAACCCTAAGCCCTACCCGAACCCGACAATTTCCCGCCACGACTACTTTGTCAACTCGGAGCCCCAAGACCCGAGCTACCGACTCTTCTTCCGGCATTGTGGGACAAGACCTGCATAGAGGGGCAGATGAATCGATTGGCGTTGACACTCTCAAACGTTTCATTGATATCAATTTGGGTTACTGGAATGGCTATTTCTATGTGAGTGCCGATTAACCATAGCTCGAATTGTTTGATTGATAAGCGAAAAAAGGAAAATTACAAGAAAGAAAGAAGAGGGAAACAAGGAAGAAAAAAGAATAAAGTTTTGGGCGTTATCTCTTGTTGCTGCTTTTGTTTCCACCATTTTTAGAAAAAAAATTATCTATTTTTTAAATTTTAGTGGATACTGAAGTAAGTCCACAAGTTGAATTGGGAATATTGGTATTTTGTTTCAGGTTTTTAGTTTTTGTTTGTATTTGTGAATGATTTTGCAGCAATTTGATTATCTCGGGAATTTGACACAAAAAGTGAGTACCAAGCTTGCAGTGAGCTCTTATGGAGAAGATGAACTCATTACTCTCATTCAAACGTAAGCTTTTGCCCTTTTTGATATTATCAATTAATTTGTTTTCGACACCAGAAATTTTAGCCATTTTCGACAATAATCGATATCAATTATCACATTTTCCATTTGTTTGGCGGAGGAGGAGATTTGTTGTTGGTCTCCATATAGTCTTAGAGATAAAATTGAGGTTGGAATATGTGAATTGTTGAGTTTCTTCTATTCAAGGGATAGTGTAAATTAGGAACCAAGCATACCAACATCATTGAAGTGGACCTTTATGTCTATGTTATAATGTGTTTATTGAGCTTATCTCCTTGAAAGTACGACTCGGTAAAGATCCAATTTTGTAATGTGTGGTTAGGGAATTATCAGTCTCATTGTGCGGCAACCTCTTTGGTGTTTAGGGTCATTTGCAACCCATTTCGTAGACCTGCTTTTCCTGTGTTCCAAACGCACCTTGCCTCCTAAGGTTAACCGAATACTAGATCTCTGTAGTAATTTTTAATGTCTCTATGATAGGTTGGTTAACCTGCTCGACTTCGTAGGTTATACATAAAACAACCCCCATCAAGCACTTCAGTTTCTGGTCATGATGATGAGCTGGAGTGGGCAGAGTACAAAATCAAAGAAACAAATTTGTTCACTGTGGACAAGTATCAACAGGTGAATCTTTCTTACATTTTAAAGATTTAAAATTAGTTTATGTTGTTAGCATGGTGATTCCAATGTTTTCTTTTGAATATATGTTATGATTAGTATACAGATTGGCCTTTTTCCCGATGAGAGGGCATTTGCTTTAAGGTACCAGACGGCAGGCATGTTAGAGACGGTGTTAAGGCAAGGGGTGCTTGGTGAAGATGACACTGGAGAAGAATCACCCAAGTGAGTCATTGTTATCTCAAAATACTATTTTATCTTTTGAAACAACATTTTGTTTACAGATGAAGAGGGGATTTTACATGGTACCTTAATTCTTTCCTATGAGTTTAGAGCTGAGACTGCATTTGATGGGATTGGTTACATAACTTCCGACCCTCCCACGCTGCAATTACCATTTGGATAATGCATAAAATTGAGTCATGCTTGAAGCATGCCCTGCTGAAGAGTGGAATGGTTTTGGAAGCCATTATATAGCCAACCTATAGAAGTAGTACGTAATATGAGAGCAGAATAAACCCCATTGTATCATAATATACACTACTTTCACCTACAATAACTATGTGAACCCGAGGGAAGTCAAATTGTTTTAAACCAGAAATGGAATCGGCTTCTGGGAGTTACATGTGCAAACAAATGGCAGATCAAGATATACACTATACTTTGTCAATACTTATCAAAGAAGGAAAAAAAACTATACTCTGTCAATTATTTTGGATCAGCTTTGCTGTAGGTAATTAAGAGTTTATACAATTGAGCTTTCTGTTAGTTAGGGGAAAGAAACATAAATTATTGTTCAAAATTCTCTAATTGAACATTCAGTCATCCAACTTGAGTTTCCGAACTTTACGATTTTTTTGGGAGTGCATTATTTTAGCTCTATGCAAGGCTGCTAATTGTGACTGGCATTCTAGTGGTGATACTAATCTAACCTCTCACTTGTTAACATAAGCATCATCGCCAATTTTATCATTGTTTATAGTTGCTATTGTATCCTGCTGCTCGTTTTCTCTCGCTGGCCTGTTGTTTCAACCATCAATATTTACTCTTTTGACATTCTTTTAACCTGTAGAAACCTGAAGCTTCCCTCTCGCCGACCTTCTATTGTATGTGAGAATTGCCTTTATTCACAGGAGATGGATCTGCGGGCTAGAGCATTCCACATCATGGACCCAAAAGGCATGGTAGACATGCTTAGTATTTTCCTTGAAGAAAGAGGCAACGGAGAGTTTTTTCCTCCCTCCATCGACATTTCTAAGGTAAGCTGTTTTCCTGAAGAAGCACTCTGTGCAAGAGAACATGGAAAGGATCTATGATTTATGTCTACATACAGGATAAAGCAAGCAGGATTGCCCCATTTCTGGGCAAATGGAAAGGTCACTCTCTGACAAAACGCAGTGGTGTTTACGGGGCAACAATTGCTGAAGCTGATACAGTTTCTTCACTTGAAATTGATGGAAAAAACGAGCTTGTCCGGGTTTGTAACACTCCATGGATTAAAAGCCCCTGAAGGAGAAAAGTGACTTTTCTTTTCTGTGGACCTGATTTCTAAGTCGTTTTCTTTTCTATTCTTTTTTGTTGTTGTGAAAATCAGGATATGTCTTCAACATCCAGGTCAGGAGAAGGCGATATTATTTGTACAAAGGTGCATTGGAGGGGCGAGTTGTCAGGGAATTTGGCTAAGTTTGAAGGGGGTTTCCAGATGAGCTTATTGCCTGGTGGGATATACATGGGATATCCATCTGATATCGCAAAGAGCGTGGCAGAATCGAAGTCGTTCCATCTGGAGTTCTGTTGGGTGGAATCAGCTGGGAAAAGGCAGAGACTGGTCCGCACTTATGACATGGAAGGGTTGGCTGTGTCATCTACCTATTTTTATGAGACCAGACTACCACTGTAAGTCCTCCAGCCGCCTCCTCCTCCCTCCTAAAGCCCCACATCAGCAATGAATGAATGCCCCAGTAGTGTTGTTATACTATATGACCTCTACTCCTCTATTCTGATTCTGATCTGATATATAGAAGAAAACTATATATATATATATATATTTATATTTATATATATAGTTTTCTTCAATTTGCCAAGTTGGGTTTTGCATTGAAAGCGAATATTATTAAAACGTGGTTGTAGAATCGTAATCACATTGAATGGACTTCCTCAACTTGCTTGTAGGGCAGCCATATCGACCTTTGCTTCAATTATCCCCACCAGCCTCCAGCCTCCAGCCTCCAGCCTCCCCCTTTTTGTACCAAATTGATGGGGGTGTCATTAAATATGTTATTGCTCTATTCACTTTTTCATTTCTTGCGTCCGATTTTCTCTTTGTACTGTACTACCTTTGTTATATCAAAGCTACATGTTTTTTTCTCTCATTTGACTATGATGCGTTTTGAATGACATACAGACACTGATGAAGACATTGCTTAAGACGTACCACATGATATTAATCCACATACGACCTCCGAGTGACCATAAGGACGGTAAAGTTTTATTACATAATATAGCTATATTCCTAGAATTCGAATTCGATACTATTGGTTAAGTTTTGAGAGGTCCTAACAATCTTACCTATATGTTCTATATGTTCGATGGTGTTATCAAAGCCAAGCATTTGATGAAATAGAATGATTTCAAAATAATCTATTTCTATATCATTACATCTCATACTCCGGGATACGGTGTTAAAATATGCTAACGGAAATTTCCTTTAATTTACAGACATGTTTTAAAATTCTAAGAGTTTTTCGCCCAAACTGATGGTCATTTATACTACCGGACGATTGCTACAAACGATATAAAAGAATATCATCGATTCACGCTGGTAGCTGTCTATCTTATTCCATGTAAATTAGTTTGCTCATCTGATCTCATGAAACCCACACAGGTGTGTGTGGGTGGGTGTGTGTGTGTGTGTGGGTGGGTGTGGGTGTAAAATGTAAAAGTGTGGCAGGTGTGTGTGGATAATGTGTAAATGCTTTATAAATCTTCGACATTATATTAAAGATAAATGAATTTTTTTAAATTTAATAGACTTATTTTAAAGCCACTATGGTTTTTTTTGTTTAAAGGGGATAATATTTATGTGACTGCATTGGATTGGATCGGATGTGTTTATATATATATATATATATATATATGTTAGAGATATATATATATATATATATATATATATATATATATATTTATATATATATATTGTATTATATTATATTATGTCGCTATGAAGCTTCTTGTTAATCTTTTTTTGGTTTTTTTGTAGACACAAACAGATTCAGATTCTCTGGTGCGTGGTTGACGATATTATTTATTAGTTTTGGTGATAATAACATCTAAGCAAGAAAATCGTAAATGAGGTTGGTTGAAAATGGAGAGAGATGCATGAACCCACATTTAAGAACGTGGCTCCCTATTAGTCCCTACAACTGTCCCAAAAGAAAAAGAAAAAAACCGAAGAGAGAGAGAAGGCTAGGACGTGGACGCCTGTGATTGGCTGAGACAAGAGGAGTGTACGGTGGGGGTAGGATGTGGCCAAGTATAGCCCCTTCCCCACCAACGTACACGGCAGCACGACTGGAGCCACCCTTTATCGGGTGGGTCCCACGCCTACGCTGTCCAAAACGTTGTCTTCTTGAATTCAGTGCGATCGTTGTGGTCCCCACACCTGACAACAGCCCCCCCTCCTCAATCCCTCATTCAAACCCTCTCTACCCAAAATATCTTCTTTATCATTTTAAGCGTTAGAAAAAGGAAAAAGGGTTTTTTAAGACGATGAATCAATCCGTTGGTTTTCCTTTTTCAAATAAAACGGTTTTTTCTATATTGATTTAGAATTTTTTCTGCTTTTTCGCCTTTTTTTTTTTTTGGTTGATCCATTGTGAAGGGTAGTTGGATCGTCGATGGTGGTTAGTTTTTTCGTTGGTTTTTAAACACGCTATCAATAGCCTTAAAATGATGATGGTACAAAGGTTAGAAAAATAAATTGGTTTTTAAGATTATAAGCCAGATAGGGTTTCTTTTTATAATAAAATGGTTATTTTAACATTGATTTGGATTTATATATATATATATATATATATATATATATATATATATATATTATAGTCGATTATTTTGAGTACCGGGATGATGACAAAGTTTTTATCCGATAAACCATCAAATCAAGTTCTCATTTATCAAGATATCAGTATCTAAAATCTTACGATTTTAAATATTTTATTATCAAATATGTAAATTTTGAGACGATTTTTTCATATTAACCTGTATATTATTTAATTTTTTTTAACATTTTTGCTTATGAGTTTTAATTAATTATATTAGTAACATGAATCAATAAATTGAATCTTTTTAAAGATGATAAATCGATAAATAATGTGTTTATAATTTTTAAAAAAAACGTTTTTAGTAACAACACAAATTAATCAAAAGTAAACCATAGGATGGGTATGGGTTTACTGATGGTCAATTTTGGGATCATAATAATAAGCATGACGTGGACGATGACAACGACTGAAGATCATAACATGATCACGATCACGCCTCGCCTGCTCATCATGAAACAGATATTCGGCGACGACTTAGTCATTCATTTTCGCTACATTTTTCACGCGACGCTTGTTTCTCCAAGCCATCATATTCTTGCACGGCCTCGGCAGAAGAACCCATCAAAATCGACTAAATTTTTCTCCCCAATTTCTTTTTTTTTTTTTTTAATTGCTAATTCCGTTTTAAATGTTATATATAATGGGAATAGGATCATTGGAATGGTGGATTAAACCGAGAGGTGTCTTGAGTAAGTTCTGTTTTGTATATATATGAAAAACGTTTTTAAGCCATAATATATATTGATCAATCTTTATAAAAATAATAAAATTATATCATAAAATATAATTTTATTTTTAAGATTTGAACTCGAGACCAATGGTTAAAATAAAAAAGACTCAAATCATCTCATATATACGCTTCGATTATCGATTTAACCCATAAAATGTGAATCGGTAAAATTTTTTATTCAATTAAAAATCTAATTTTTAAAACATCATTCCCATTTGATTCTTAATTTTATTACTAATATTATGTGCATAGTTATGGCAGTTTTTTTTTTTAAAATAGAAATTAAAAAATTAAAGAGGGAGAGTTGGTGATGGTAGTGGCGCCAAAAAGGGACACCCGTGAGTAAAGAGTCTGCTGTGCTGTGCTCAGGCTTGACTTTCGACGAGAGAGAGAGAGAGAGAGAGAGAGAGAGAGGATGCAGGACTGGAGTTTTGGAAGGAAACCAAACCTCTAAATCCATGGTGAACTGACGCCTGTACGGAGGAGCTCTATGGCGGATAACGAACCTCTTCCTCTTTTCATCCAAAGTCGTGGCGCCCTCCCGTCCCACCATTGCTCTTCCCTGCCTCCATGGATTCCTTCTTCTTCGCCGCCACCAGTCCCGGCCCTATGACCCTCGTCTCCGCCTTCTTCTCCGACAATTACCCCGACTCCGACTGCCGCTCCTTCTCTCAGCTTCTCGCCGGTGCCATGGCTTCCCCCGGCGCCAGGCCCACTTTGCTCTCCCCTAATTCCATCAACCACGACCCTTCTGAAGATGCAGCCGACAAAAGCAGTTTAGGGTTCAGGCAGAACTGCCCACTTTAGCCGTTGCTCGCCTCGATGTTTTCCATCCTGCTGGATTCTTCAGGATTGCGTTTCACCTCGCTTCTTTTTCGCCCCTTCAGGTAATCGATTGAATTTCACAACATTAACGGTTTGGTTTGATCTATTTTTGCTTCTTCTTTTTTTTTTTTTTTTTTTTTTTTTTTTTGGTGAAAAAATTCTTCAAATTTATCTAAATTCACGATTGGTGTGGGATTTGAGAGGGGTTTCTTTCCATTTATGTAACTATTGATTTCCATGGTTAAGCGGTTGAGCAGCCAAGCCAAGGGGCCAACTATGGGGAACCATTATAAGCCCAAATGTTGCCTTAAACACTCTTTGTAAGGCATAATCTGAGTCTGAAGCAAAACCATGATTTCTTTGGGTCAAACATTTGTTTCTAGGCCTGCGAAAATTAGGATCATTTCAGCTTAAAAGGATAATTGGATTGTATAATTCTGTATATTGGATACTAGGCACATGAAATTGAATCAAGGAACTGACTATTTCCTGTAATCCATGGTCTAGTGTGCTTGAATTGGGGTTTGTTGTTGCTCTTTTTTTTCTTCCACAACCCTCCTGTCCAGTAGGAAGTCTTCAGGAATACATGGCCTTGGACAGATAATCAGTTACCTTCTTGGCTGAAACGATACACAGTGTGTCCCGCCTAGATACTTAGAACTACCGAATCTCTGTATGATCAAGGGAGCAACTGTTGCCTCAGTGCTGGTGCATCTTGTGTCTGTTCTAAGTACCAGATTATTTTGTTACTTAGTTTTGATATATTTCTGTTCTATATCTATGGTGCAGAGCCCATTTGGAATGTCCCATCAGCAAGCTTTGGCACAAGTTACGGCTCAGGCTGCATTTTCCCAACCTCATATGTTCATGCATGCAGAGTATCAACCTTCTTCATTGGAAGCTTCAATGGAATCAGTGGCACAAGATCCGTCTTTTATTGCTGATGCAACTACACACCAGCAGGTGCCACCATTTCCATCAGAGGCCAAGAGTTCCATGAACGAGTCATCAGAAGTCTCCCATTCTGACAGGAAATCCCAACCTCCCTCTCTTGCTCTTGATAAACCAGGTGATGATGGCTACAATTGGCGGAAATATGGACAGAAGCAGGTCAAAGGGAGTGAGTATCCGCGAAGTTACTACAAATGTACACATCTCAATTGCCCTGTCAAGAAGAAGGTTGAGCGCGCTCATGATGGTCAAATAACCGAGATTATCTATAAAGGGCAGCACAACCATGAAGTGCCAAAGCCTAATAAGCGTTCAAAGGATAGCAATGATATAAATGGACATGCAAACTCTCAGTCCAAGGCTGAACTTGGTTCTCAAGGTCAGATGGGAAGTTTAAACAGGCAAAACGAAACTGTACTTACCAATTCAGTGCCTGGGATGGATCAGGAAACTACCCAAGCATTGCCTTTGCAGGTAACTGGGTCCAGTGACAGTGAGGAAGTAGTTGATGCTGAAACCGGAGTAAAAGAGGATGATGATGATGATGAACCAAATCCCAAGAGAAGGCCAGTCTGAAACCTAGAACTACATCTTGTGATAACTCATTTTCTCCTGTCTTCCACGAAACATTAAAAAATTTGTCTTGGTGCACAGGAACAAAGAGGTTGCAGCACCTGCTGAGGTAGTATCGTCTCACAAGACAGTCACTGAACCAAGGATCATTGTGCAGACAAGAAGTGAAGTTGATCTTTTGGATGATGGCTACAGGTGGCGCAAGTATGGGCAAAAAGTGGTAAAAGGGAATCCTCATCCAAGGTTTGTCTTTATATTGGTCTCTAATACTAAAATTAATGTGCTACAAAATAGGAGAACATATCAGAAATCTGTGTTTTCCTCTGCATCTGTTTCCTTATGATCACATTATGTAAATGGATTCCAGGTTTCTTTTTTACCATAATGTTGTTGGCCTCTTGTTTTATATGATCCATATTTTGAGAATTATCTAGAACCATCAGGATTATAGAAAATTAGAAATGTATTTTCCCTTTGATATAACTGTCATGTATACTCTCTTTTCTATACTCTTTTCTTTCTAATATCTTTTCATTTACTTATCAAAAAAAAGAAAAATCAGGAACATGTCTGAGGTCCATCATAATCCACTGATCGCTGATCCCATCATAACATCTGAATTTTATTTGTTAGGTGGATCTTTCACTCACATTGTGAATATTTTGAAACCATCAGCTTTATGGAAATACACATAGTCTCTAATTGTGAGCCAATTGATTATACAAAGTATCTGAACTTTTGTTTGTTGGAGGGATCTTTCGCTCGGGTATTTAATGTTGTCAAGCTGCCGACATTTTCTGTACCATTGCTAATTTTGTAAACATGGATGTTGCTTGCCTTTAAGAGTCATAAATGGAGCTAAATTTTTATGTGCATCCTATAGTATCTTTGTGCTAGAATTGACATGTGGAGAAGCAAATTAAAAAGGTGGTCTTTGTTTGGAATTTGTTCAGCTTGGAATGATTCCCAGCTGCTTTTTATAGTATCTTTGTGCTAGAATTGACATGTGGAGAAGCAAATTAAAAAGGTGGTCTTTGTTTGGTATTTGTTCAGCTTGGAATGATTCTCAGCTGCTTTTTGGATTTTGTCTCTCTCTAATAGAACCATTAGGCATAGGATTTTCCTAGAGACTTCCTCTTGCACACAGCTCTAATTCAAGACAATGATCTTCATTTTATCTCTGTTGAAGTTTACATGGGTGATTTAGATAGTCTTGATTTAGACATGTGGAGAAGCGAATTAAAAAGGTGGTCTTTGTTTGGTATTTGTTCAGCTTGGAATGATTCCCAGCTGCTTTTTGGATTTTGTCTTACTAGAGACTTCCTCTTGCACACAGCTCTAATTCAAGACAATGATCTTCATTTTATCTCTGTTGAAGTTTACATGGGTGATTTAGATAGTCTTGATGAACATTTCACTGTCCCTTCCTAGGAGCCGTTTACTATATAATCTCAAGTTCTGTTTATGTCCAAGTAGATAAGCTGATGCATCTAAATTATCTGCAGGAGCTATTACAAATGCACTAGCCTCGGCTGCAATGTTCGTAAACATGTTGAGAGGGCTTCAACAGACCCTAAAGCTGTGATAACTACGTATGAGGGAAAACACAATCACGACGTCCCAGCAGCTAGAAACAGCAGCCACAACACTGCCAACAGCAATGCATCACAGCTAAAACAGCATAATGGGGTGGCTGAGAAGCACACCTTACTCAAAGAGATGAGTTTCAGAAACAAGAATAAAAAGCCTGTCGCGCTTTTGCAGCTAAAAGAAGAGCAGATTGCTGTGTAAATTTCCCAGTCGAAACCTACTCGACTAAGATCACTGGGTGGTGGTCATGGGGTTGTCCCAAACCAACTAACATAGCACAAATGAAGGAAGGAAAGGAAGATACTTGGAAAAAAGAAAGGAGAAAAACAATTCGAGTACGAGAAATCAGAAGAAAAGGAAGAAATCATCTAAAAAGCTGTATCAGAAATCAAGCCCAAACCTTTGCTGCATATATAATTTATATATAAAAAGATTTGCATGTTGTATGTAGTATGTACTTCCTTTTTGTACATCAATCAGAACTGATGTATATGATTGTTCAGTTTTTCATACATAGATGGGCTAGCATGTGTTTGAATCTAGTTTAAGTTTCCTTGCCTTGTTGGCTGTTTGTTTTTCCCTCCCCATTAGGGCTGCTAGTGCTATGTAAAGGGCTAGTCGATGTGGAAGTTACTGAATAATTATCCTAATTGAGAGGGGGGCAGAAAAACCTATCTCCAGCACTGAAACCATATGTATTTTGTATTTTATTTTGCTATCATTCAATAAATCCAATGTTTTTGTGCATAATCTCCTCTTGGGCTACCAACTTTGATTCTCTTTTCTTCCGGTGGGTAACCAAATAAGGTCCTACTCAACATATGCACACCTTTTCTAACAAAAGAACTGAGTTTAAAGCCAAAATAAATAATTTTATTTAAAAAAAAAAGGAATATAAATTTCTTTTCAAAATATTCATCAAACTAATCTTTTTATTTTTTAAAACCGTATTCATTAACTTGGGTTTTGAAAATTAACCTTAAAATCGCTTTCATCAATTGCAGTTTTAAGGTTAAATTAAAACCTTACAGCTGTAAGGTTTAATTAAAATCGTATTTATCAACTGCGGTTTTAAAAAGCAAAAAGACTAGTTTGATGAAAATTTTGAAAAAAAGTCCATACTGTCATGTAAAAAAAAATGAATTATTTGATATCAAATTCAAAATAACTTCCCAACCATCATTTGCCCTTCTGGGTCAGTCTTGGAAAAATAATAAGATCACTTCATTTTGGGATTTCCTATATGGGTTAAGATGATAATGAAAAAAAATTGTCAGCAATGAGTTTTGACTGCAGTATCTGTATATGGTTAAATCCATTGAAGGTTGGTGTGTAGTTGGATTCACCTTTTCCTTGATTTGGTAGACATAATAACTTGTAAAGGAGAAGCATGGCACAGTGGCATGCATTAGTTTACAAGAAATATGGTTGAACAAATCATATCATATAATAATAAGATGAATGATTTCTTTTAATTGATCAACACATATCAACAACCACTCCAGAGAAAGAGGGTGGAACAGTTACAATCATGTCGTCCTGAATGCTGCCTGCCTCCAATCCTTTCTTCTCCACTCCTTATTACCTACCTTCACTTTTGCACTTTAGCAAGCATATGACAGTTTCCCTAAAAAAAATTTGTTGAATCATTTTCATTTATTTGTGGAAAATGAAGCAAATGTTCATTGTCATATGGAATGGAGAAAGTCGTCTCGAGTTCTAGATCTGGAATGTGACGGTTTTTATGGTATAATTTTTACTCTTATACCTCCCGACACGCATTTAAAAATTAGTATGGATATTGGCGAAATAAGTCAGATGTGAGCTTTGCACTCAGCGTGCCTTATGATAATTTCCCCAAAAATTTACATCATTTTCATTTATTCGTAAATGCAAGAAATATTCATCACATATAATGGAGAAAATTCTATTTCCGGCCTGAGTTTTGAGAATGTGAACGTTATACTAATTTTCTCACATCGAATCGTTAAAGATCAATCACAAAGACAGACGTACAAAATAACAAGAAAACGGCGGCATGGCACGCCTTCGACGCTGGGTCGTGATCAAGGACCAAGAGTAAAAGCATCCATCTTTTTCCGCAGTTAATGTCGCATTTCTTGTTGTCATTCCTTCCCTTTGGCATATAGGCGATCCACCCTATAATGGAGCGGATTTCCTTCCTGAACTAAGGAAGGGCTTGGCTTACGCATTACGGCACGCTCTTTTCCTTTGATAAATTAAATCGCTCGCATCTTCGCTTCCAAAGGTCGTGAAAGTCATTTCTGGGTCGCCCCAGGCGGTTACGCGCCGATTCACGCTGACATCATTCTCGCTGAGAGGTCTCACCGCTTCCTAAAGATGGTAGCCGATCAGAGGTTGTACCCACGACATGCCTCATGTCCACTGGGCGAAGATGCTTCGCCCGACTTCAGAACGAACACGACTGGAAGCCCGTAGGGTCGGGCCATTATACTCTGGTCCAACTGGCTGGGCCTATTTGCTGAGGATTTGGCCAAAGCCCATAAGCATCTACAATCGTGTTATGTGACGTATTTTTACTATTTTACATATATCTTTCAACCTCGTATTATGATAAATCAATACGATATGACTTAAAGACGCTTTAAGTGTGTGCTTTGCAACTTAGCAAGCATATGACAGATTCTATTGAATCATTTTCACACTCAGTAGAAATTGAATAACAAGAAAGGATCCGATTTCGAACTCCGAATACAATCATGGCATGCGATGTAGCCTTACCGCTTGCAATTTTCCGCTTCCGGTTCAGCTCTTATGACATTAATCCAGCCTAACATGACTTAAAGACATCTCTCATTATGCATGAACCCGCTCGAGACACCTCCTTCTATTTCCAAAAACTGGAATGGAGAACGTGGGCACCCATTGGAGAATGGAGTTGGTGGGCAGTTAGGCTCTCTCTCTCTCTCTCCACCTGGAAGTGAGGAAGGAAGGAAGAGGAAAAGGAAAGGGAAAGGAAGCATGTAACAGAAAAAAAAAACAGGACATGCAGTGGTTACATCTCTGCTTCTTCTACCTTTAATTGGTTGGCAACAAAACCAGAAGCAAAAAAAAAAAAAAAAAAAGGAAGAGAAAAGATGAAGCATTGGACCCCACATGTTACACTTCCTTCGATTTCGGACTGTTTATGGCAAACCCCTTCACAAATCCTCCACCATTTCGATGTGCCGCACATCTCGCAATCTGTGGAACAATCATCGCAGAAAACCAACCAACTTTTACCACCAAAAATAACAGAATATATGGTTTTTTTCGAGGGTTTATGCCCGTTTTATTATCCCTCCATTGTTCTTGGTCGGTGCGAACTCGTTTTGGCTAATGCGGGGGTGATTCCCCATCTCCGGCCCATTTTCCGTTCCGGGTCGATCTGGGATGTTGGCATGTTTTGCTAGTTCATGGGTTGCATTAGCTCGAAGCAGGCGGGGTCTGCATCTCCAGATTTCGATATCTCGGAGGCCATTGAGGATGACGGGTCGGTGATTTCCGCTTCCTCGTCCAAGCAGCGAGGTGCCTTAGACGGGGATCCGCCAAGAAGGCGAAGAAAGTGAGGAAGGAGGAGAAGCAGCTTGACCATTTCAGTGACAAGAAATCTGTGGAGGGGAAGGAGGAGGTGCCCAAGAACAATGCGTGTCTCGAATTGCAGAGGTCCAACAAGGAGAGCGTTGATGAAAAGAGTTCCTTCAGTGTAAGGTTTGGGAATTTGCATAAGGTAGAAGCCGAGCAAGTCGTCGCCGGATGGCCTTCTTGGCTCAGCGCTGCTGCCGGAGAGGCCATTCATGGATTGCTGCCCCTCAGAGCCGAATCATTCGAGAAATTGGAGAAGGTAACCTTTTCTTCCTTTTTCTACTTCCTAGCAATTCCAAATACAATTACGTTGTCAAATTCAAACAAATTACAATCCCATCATGTATCATATTCAATCCCAATTCATAGATGCATTGGCTGGCAACTTCTGTATTGAAATGGATCTTCTCCATAGATAAAAGGGTGGATTGCAGCTAGGACTTACATGGTTTTTAGAGTTGAGGAAGAAGCATTTTTCTTATTAAGCAGCTAGAGATTACATTTGTATATTTTATTCTAGGTGGTTGGGGAGGGAGACCGATTCAACTAAACATTATATGCTAGAAGTTTCCAGATGACACACTGCATGTTGATTGTTACTTGATCATCCTCAAGCAGAAACATCTATTATTATAATTTAATAGTTGGTGAATATTGATCATGATACAAGGAATGCCGTTTGTAATGTTTCATCTGGACCAAGAATTGCAGAGTAACTAGTCATGTGCCAAGGTTTAAGGAACTTTGATCTATCAAAAACTGCGAAATTTGAACATTTCCGTGGAGCCTATTTGCAGGTGACCAGAGGCATAGACTTTGTGAGGCTTTACATAAACTTGGACTGATAGGATTTTAGGTTAGGATGACAATGCCGTTATGTTTTATCATCTGCATTTATCTGCTGATGGTATGTTTGCCTTTCCCTATACAATTTTACCATTTTTGGCAAGAATACTTATCAACTCCTATTGTTGACATGTAGATTGGACAAGGTACATATAGCACTGTGTATCGAGCACGTCATGTTGAAACTGGGAAGATTTTTGCCCTGAAGAAAGTGCGTTTCGACAATTTTCAACCAGAGAGCGTCAGGTTTATGTCACGAGAAATTTCCATTCTCCGCAGGCTTGACTATCCAAATATCATGAAATTGGAGGGGATAATTACTTCTAGAATATCATGTAGCATGTACCTTGTGTTTGAATACATGGAACATGACCTTGCTGGATTAGTATCCTGTCCCGACATCAAGTTCAGTGTTGCACAGGTTCACTCATATACTAACTATCCAGAGATTTGTGTTTTTGAACTTTGGTTTTTGTTTTTAACATTTTTCCTGCATCTTCTGTTGGTCATAAAAATTGAGATTCACATTTTTCCTGCATTTTGTTCTTCTTCTTTGCAATTAAAACTTCAAATGACTTAATTTTTATAATTCGATTTGCCCTTTCATGCAGGTTAAGTGCTATATGCAGCAGCTACTATCTGCAGTTGAGCACTGCCACTTACTTGGTGTAATGCATAGAGACATCAAAGCATCCAATATTTTGGTAAACAACGAAGGAGCTCTGAAGTTGGCAGATTTCGGATTGGCAAATATTCTTAGGCCAAATCACAAACAAATACTAACCAGTCGCGTGGTGACTTTATGGTATCGTCCTCCAGAACTTATACTAGGATCAACAAGTTATGGAGTATCAGTGGATCTATGGAGTGTTGGCTGTGTATTTGCAGAACTTCTGATTGGGAAGCCTCTTTTCAAGGGAAGAACAGAGGTGAGATTGCATAATTAGTGAGCCTGTGCTTTTTCCGACTTCATGTATTCTTTTATCCTAACTCATGAAAGAAGCCATTGTTGAATTTTAGACAAAGCTACTTATTAGGTGAGAGTGACTTATAGGAAGAAAGTCTGAATTTCACAAGAACAAAGAGGCAACACAAGGAAAAAGAATATATTGCAGAGGTTATAAGGATGGTCCAAAATCTTTTCCTTTTTGTCTTGTGGACCACTTCTCACTCCTCAAATGCATATGTCACTCCTCATTTGCATTCATAAATGAAGTAAAAGTCTACATAAATTCCAAATGAACTTTGGGAATCCTTCTGTTGCTACCTAGGACTCAAAATGGAAAATGTTATGAAATGGTGGTCTTGTATGGTCATGTAATGAATTTATGATGTATCTGTCCTTGTTTCTTTGGTAGCTCAAGTCAATGATTGCTCTCCATCCATAAACAGGTTGAACAATTACATAAAATCTTCAAGCTTTGTGGTTCTCCACCTGAAGAGTACTGGAAGAAGTCTAAATTTCCTTATGCATCTATGTTCAAGCCCCAACATCCTTATGAAAGTATTCTCCGGGAGAGGTTCAGAGAATTCCCAATTACTGCACTGAACCTAATCGAAACTCTTCTTTCTGTGGAACCCCACAAGCGTGGGACTGCCTCCTCTGCCCTTATGTCTGAGGTAAACCCTAGCCGAAAATATTAATCTTCTCTAACTAAATTCATGATAATTGCTCATCCTTATAGGCTATTTCCATCGTTTACATTATTATGAAGATCCTCATAAGTCATAATGTCCATCACCAAATTTCTCATCATGTACCCTTTTTTCACAGTATTTTAACACAAAACCTTATCCATGTGAACCATCAAGCTTGCCAGAGTACCCACCAAACAAAGAAATTGATGCAAAATATAGGGACCAAGCACGGAGGTAAGCAGTTCCATTCTTTTCTTTTTCCAACTTATTTGAGAATTGATTTTACTCTGAAATATTATATTTATTTAAACTAAAGGATTTGATGTTGCACTTACTTATACATCCTTTATCTGCATTTTGTTCACATACATAATGCAACATCTTTATCAAAGCATCTTGCCCATCATGAACCCCGTTATCTAAATCATTGACCTAGAAATTCCCATCTATTTATTGTAATCATGTCATTTTTCTTAACCATATTTTGGGTCAAACCATGAAGCCATTGGAAAGGAAAATCAAGCTTTGGGCATAAACAACAATTCCCAGTATGGATCCATAAAGTTATATCTAATTTACATTCTAAATGCTCTATTTACAGGAAAACTGCAGGTTTAGTGAGAGGCTCTGGAGTGCTAAGGAAGCCGAGAAAATCTCGCACCTCTTCACAGGAACCAAATAATAGCATTAAATTTGCTACAACAGAGGTTCTTTTTCACTCACTGACTCATCTAGAAGAAAGCTGGTTTTTTTTGTCTGGTGAATGGAAACTAGGGACGAGAAATCTTACAAACTTCTACTAAACAAAGAATCACAAACGTTGGAATTAATACTAGGAAAGTTCGACCACCAAACGTTAGAATTAATACTACTACCAATGCCTTTCTTAGCTAAGCAATCTAGTTGTTAAAACATACTCATATGTTCAAGGTAATCTATGCAGTCCAACACCCATTATTCTCGTAGAAACAGTGGCAGCGGTAGTGCACGTATTTCCAAGGGAAATGGGGACGCTTTGACTACGGGGATTCAGAGAAGCCTTCATTTGAGACAAGTTCACAGATTTCCCTGGTATCCAATGTATCCAAAGGGGACTTTCTTTTCCAAGTTCCCAAACAAGTCACAGCCCCAAGTAGCTTTGCATGGGCGGGGAAAAGGAAAAAAGAGCATACTGCACCTCCAAGAACCTACAGTAGGTGTAGTTCAAAATATAGCGCAGTAGAAACATTGGACGTGGTCGAAGAAAACAGTGCATTGGAATTCCAAGAACAAGAACTAGAAGAACCCCATGAAGTTTCAGAAGAGATGACCAAGCCAGTGAGGAAGCAGCGAATCCAATTCGATTCTTATGATACATGTGAATTGTACCATTCTCAGGAATTTGCAGCTGCTACAAGGCACAATCCGGTAATGCCATCGATTCTTAATGCTTACACAAGTCAATAGTCGCCGTCGTCCCCTTTTCACCCCCACTTCTTCTTCCATTTGAAATTGAGATTATGTCTGAAAATGTAACAGAGTATGAAGGATGATCACCTAGAAGGAGTTGAGTTCTCCCATAGAGAGGATAAACTCTTGCAAAGACGAGAGCGCCAGATACGCGAAGCAACTCAAATACCATGGCTGCAAAAGGTATAACTTACAAGAAGATGAAATTTCAAAAAACTTTAGTAGTGTGATTAAGACTGAACGATATTATAGCATGTGGGAAGGAAATGGAAGTGTGGATAATTTGATTGTGTGTTTTTGCAGTTGTATGAGGATTAGGAAGTGAGGGTGGAGGAGGCCCAGGTGGAGATGACGATGATGATGAACAGAATCAGAATCGGAATCTGAATCAGAATCAGAGTCGTCGTTTGAGTAGTAGTAGGCATTAAAGCATACAATGAAATTATCT
This sequence comes from Tetrastigma voinierianum, assembly GCA_016808115.1. Taxonomy (NCBI): domain Eukaryota; kingdom Viridiplantae; phylum Streptophyta; class Magnoliopsida; order Vitales; family Vitaceae; genus Tetrastigma; species Tetrastigma voinierianum. The sequence continues at coordinate 635,367 of JAEQBH010001503.1, forward strand.
ACTTCATTGTATCTGGGATGTCAAACACAGCACCGAGAGAAAGCTGCTTCGAGGGATATATGCTGTTTCTTTCTCGAGGTTTTGGCCCCCCAAGTTTTGTTGCTACCTACCATTCCCATTTGTACTGAAAAGGAAGAAACAGATGCAAGATAAAAAAAGAAGAAGAAGAAGAAGAAGAAGAAGAAGAAAAGTTGATATGTTATAATGAAATGGAGTAGCAATGAAAGTGGAGGTGATTCAGTCTTTTTTCTTTTCTTTTATTTATTTGATAGATTCATTTCATTACAGGCTCCAAAACTTGGAGGAGTCTAATTTAGGATACCATGTAAAAACACACTTTTGGAAATGCCCATGTTACAGTTTGTTTGAAAACACTCCTCCCTTGACATAGACTCTTTCTTTTTTTTTTTTTTTTTTTTTACAGCTAAACATGTTAGTTATAATATCTGCTCGCTTTTTTTTTCTTTATACTAAATACCTTAGCCATAACATCCGTATCGCGACTCATGAGATTGTGAGTTAGTAAATGAGTCACCCTAACTCATTTCGGGAGTCTGGTTATAAATCTGGCCGAGCTTAATCCTACACTTCTATTCGGCCATTTTCGACCAACCCAAATTTCATAGGTTATAAGCCAAAAACTTTAAAATGTTTAAAAAATTTGACTTACAATTCATCATTCTTCAAATAAAATAAATAATATACAAATATATAATAATAATTAATATATAAAATGATTGAGTCTAAACAATATAATAATAGTGAAGACACTTAAATAAATAAATAATGCTAAAACCTGTTATAACAAAATTATCAAACTAACTAACTAAATAGTACAAAAACAAACTACTCTGAAGTATCAAATGAAATTTCATATGCTTATAATATTCATCCTCGACCTCATTATATTCAATAATAACACGTAATTTCATATGCTTATAATATTCATCCTCGACCTCATTATATTCAATAATAACTCGTGATTCCACATTACAAATGATTTCACAAGAAAGATGTACATCCTTCCCATAGTGGTTGAATTATCATCATTTATTAATTAATTTAAAATGTTAACAACATAAATTTCATTTATGTTTGGAATAAAAAGAATATTTTTCCAAAACTGCTAAAAGATATAATTATATTATGAAAGAAATTAATGTATAATTTTTGTTAATTATTTTTAAAATAACATTATTTTGTTATTAACATTGGTTTAAGTAATAAAATTATTAAAAATATAATAAAAAAATAAAATTGTAAATATTTAAAATAAGATTAATGAGAGAAATAAATATATGTTCAATATTAAAAGTATAATTCAAATGCATTTTGTAAATTTTCATAGATGATTTTTTAAATATTAAATTATATATTTAGAAATTAAAAATAAAATAGTTAAAATAACAAAGTTTAATATATTAATCATATATTATAATAATAATAATTTTTAAAACCCCTATGTTATAAAAGAAATAACGAAAATATCAAATTTTATAAATGAATACTTGAAAATCTTAATTATTAACTAATTATTTAAAAAAAATTAAATAAAAATTTCAAACCAATCAAGCTAACCTAAACCAAACTCACGACCACACAAAACGGATTGCACTCCAACCCTCCAAAAATTTCAGCCTAAAAATGATTTGACCCATCGAACAACTCATATTATCGCCTCTGATACCCTCCCTATCCCATATATGCCTTATTTGCTTCCTGGAAGCCATGCTTCAAAGTATTCATACAAATATTAGAAGACAAAATACAACATTAAAAATAAAATTATTTTCAAGCTTAAAACATTTCAATTTTGTAGAAAGTTAAAAATATTTTTTTTAAATTTAGCAACAAAAATAGTTTAGAACTTCAGATAAAAAAAAAAAAGCAACTTTTCAAAGAGCAAGCTCTTCTTGGAAAAAAAAACATCCTCATTCTTTTGTTGACAAAAATGAAAAATCCTTTCCATAGTACTTTTAAGGCTAGGTTTGGTTCCAAAAAGAAAAAGCTAGAAAAAGGCGTGTGAAAAATCAATTTCCAAATGTAGATAAAATGAAAATTATGAGAAAAATATCAAAAAAAAAAAAAAAAACTGTCGTGCTCCCATCATTATTTTCCTTAAAAATTAATATAAATAAATTAAAAATTATATTTTAATATTATACAACGTTTCATACTATGCATATACTCTATATAATATTTTATTCCTTATTTTCAATAAAATCTAAAATAAATTTCTTATATTTTTCATAAATAAACAAATAAGATAATATTTGTATATAGCCTATGAATCAACCAGGAACCATTTTAGTTTTCTTTCCTTCGACATTTTCCGGGAACCAAACAAAACATAGCCTATGAATTTACTTGGTTTCTCATTTTCGGATTTTCCCACCTTCCTTGAATTGTCTTCATTTTTAAAACTAATAAAAGTTATAAAACATACTGCTAGATGGCTGCTAATGAAAATCTGAACCCTAACTCTCAGAATATAAGGAAAGTAAAAACAAGAACCCTAATTTGAAAGCTTGAGGCACCGATTTTCCAAACGAAACGCAATTTTCGGTCGTCAAATCCAATTGAAAGAAGAAAATAAATGTAAAATCAACAACCCAAAGAAAAGGAAAGAAAGAGAGAGAGAGAGAGAGAAAGAGAAATGTCGGGAAATCCCCTCGCTTAGGGCTGCAGAAACTGGAGCAGCAAAGCGGCCATGGATTCCCAAATGCTAATATACGCCCATCGCACGATTACAAGGAATCGATGCGCCACGATTAATTGATAAACCTCTCCCGTGGAATACCACGCCACCCCTTATCTCACGGGGGAAGCGCTCGGCCTAGGGCGATTATTTTTCACTTCTCCCTTCCCTATCCTCCATTTATACATCCCTCCTTAAACCCTAACCCTAATCCTAACCTTTCTTCCCCTTTTCACCATTCTCTTTCCACATATTCACCTCTATGTCCTCAGCTTTATTTCAATTTTTTTTAAATAATGTTTTTGGAGGAAAAAAACTAAACTTTGATTTTCGGTTTGGTATTTATTTAAACTAAAAATCTACCAACATGGTTAACCCTTTTTTTAGTTAAGCGATTAACCAAAAAACTGATTTATTATATATCTTATATATAATATATAAATATTTGGTTAAAAGACATTAAATAACCATAAATTTACGAATCTAACCTTTCTCAAATTTTTTTATTGAAAAATGACTTATTATAGACCAAAATGTATTTATTTATTTCATATATTTACATTATCTCTAAAAAGAAAAAGTTATTTTTACAAGAAAATAAAGCCATTATTGTCAAAATCAAGCCAAAAATTGACAAAATGTCAAATTTCCAAAATCGAATTTTCAAAAGATCTTTTAATCAAATCATCCTATTATATAATACTAATATTATATATTATATACATTATATTTTACTATAATATATAATATAAAAACAATATTATATATGATTTTAATATTATACTAATATTATATCTAATATTCATTGTATTTTATAATTTTAATATGATATTAGTATTATTTTTTTCATTGGTTAATCGAAACCATGATTTTCATATTTTGTAAACCGAAACCAAGATTTAAATAAAACAAAAACAAAAACAAAGAGGATAAATTGGGTTAACCTATTTTTTCAATTCAGTTTCGATGAAATGGTTTTTGATTTGATAATTTTAAAGATATATTTGCACCTTATAAACTTAAATCAATTTTGAAGGTTTGGTTATTTTTTTGACAACTAAACATTTTAGTTATAATATAGTAAACTGTCCCCACTGAAACTCGAAAGTCGAACCCGAGACCCCCTCCCTCTACACTGCATTTTTGAAATATTGAATGTTCTACAACATCATATAGACATATCGGACGGTCTCTTTTTATTTGAGTAGGAGAAGAATGGGGTTGGTATGATATGAATGAAGATGAGGAGACCACCTTTATTTATGTCACTGCAGAAAACTCTCCCTTTTCCTTTTGATTGATACAAGGCAGGAAGGTCTACTGCAGAGGGATCGAAAATTGTGTACATAATTAAGAGAGAGGAGAGAGAGAGAGAGAGAGAGACCCTTAGATCATCCTCCATATTCTCAGTGTCAATATTAAAAAAAAAAAAAAAAAGACTAGTATAATTGTGAAGTATAAAGTGTATATCTTACACTCACTCTCTCATAATATCCTCAGCAAGTGTTACAATTGTGGGTATTTGGCCGTGATCAATGAACTCTATCTTGTTTAGTCTCACACAGCACAGCATTTGCTCTGGCAGTTCTTCTGGTTTCTGTGCCTGTGTTTTGTCAATTATCAGTAGAGTATAAGAGGTCAGCTTCCAAAACTTTTCATAAACTACTTTCTAATTTCAAATTTCGAATTTCAAATTTCGGGTTTAAAAAACCAATGAGCTTGATGATACCTGGATGGTTAAACCCAGATCTATGATTCCATTTCTCAAACGCTCTCTGAAGGCTTCAAGACCTTTCCTTGCTATGAAGCTGAACCTATGAATGTCCAGATCAATCTCAAAGTAATTGGGTCCCTGCATGGGAGACAAAGACGAGAACCAAAATCATTACTCATTGTTGGGTGTGCATTCAAAGTCTCACAATGTCCCATATCGGTTAGGAATGAGAAGATTTGTGATGAATATATAAGCATGGACAATATCCAATTATCCTTACCCTGTAGAAGTTGTGCTGAGGTCGTGAGAGGACGGGTTTTTCATTGTAAGCCTGTAAGAGCTTCTTTTCTGTAGAATTCAATTGAAGGTCCTCAGGATTAACCACCCCAGCCATGATCTTTAGCCTTTCTCTAAAAGGAACTGTCGACTCTTTCGCAAAACCTTTCACCTTTTCCATATCATCCTCAATCAGTTTCTGCAGCATAAACACAAAAAAAAAAAAAATGTTTTCAACCAGCTGCAAATTCTATACTAACTGGAGATTAGATTAAATGTGAAATTGCTTGCAAACAATTAGGGAAAAAAATTTGAAATTTAACTCAAACACATGCACATATCGCGGAGATCCAGTGGTTCAAATTGGCAGAGTTGATCAGAATAAGGTTACCTTGATGCTGTCCTGAAAGTGGGAAGAGATATCTTTTTCGAAAGTCTCGGAAACTTTGAAGTACAGTATGAGGCTCATCCCTTCCCCATCACTTTCACCACTGAACATAGCAGCAGGATATGTGGGCAACTGCCACAAGGAAAACAATAATACAATTAGATATAAGGACTTCACTTTGCATGTCATACAGTAATATTCTGTTCTTATAAGGACTCGAACCCAGAACCTCCCACACCCCATCACATTCATTACCACTCGAGCCAAGCCTCAAGAGCCTATATTTTTGGTTTGTAGTATGTTTAGGATATCACAGCCAATCATGCTAATGAGGCTTGGCTCAACAATTAAGGGTTGAACGGGGCATATGGAAGGGATTATGTTCGAGTCTCTATGAGAACAAAATACTACAACATTGTATTTCAAAGTAAATAGATGTAAAAAAAAAATCACAGTCAATCGTATGGTCTAATAATATTTCTATTTGAAGTATTTTTAGTAGAAATATTTAATATAATCACATACATTAAAAAAAAAAACACTATGAGTGAATTTCCAACCTTGTTAGTGCCATAGAAAAGATGGAGTAACAAAGAAATATAATGAAAAGAGGAATCACCTGGATATTAACAATGAGGAGTGAAGGAACCTTCCCCTCTGCTTTCACATTTGGCAGCTCGAGGTGTTGGGCAACGTGATTTATCTTTCTCGGGCACATAAATAAATCGACGCCAAGTGGCATATATGGAACAAGGCTTGAGGCAGGGACCTTCTTCTTATCTCTGCATAGCAACGCCAGAGAACAAACCTTGATAAGTAAGCAAGTATGTTATGTTTACTACTAAAGAAAATTTACAGAGCCTAAACTTAATAGCATACTTGAAATAGGTCACTCCTCGGAGCTTAAAAACTGAGGGTGAAACCTCATACCAGCATCCTGGACTTTGCTTCTCTCCCGTAGAAGATGGAATTTGAAGCCCTGCCCTGGGACGATACAAGAATCTTTTTGATGCACCTAACACAAAAAATATTTCCTATAGACATCAAGGAATGAACCAAGGAATGAACCTCAAAATACAAAATTAGGAACTTAGTTCCACAAAATAGAGCATACTTACAATATTCAGTCTTTTCTTCTCCATCACATGATTTCCTCTTGAAAGAAAACCGGATAACTGTTGAAGTCCTTCTTTGAGATTGTGGACTCAAACATGGTTGATTAAAAATCTTGTCACTGAAACTAACATTGGGAACCAACAGAGGAGGCAAACCGGGCATCAAGGTGTTATCTAGAGTTCTCTCCACAGAATCGCGCCTACCCTCTTTTAGATTGCTATTAAAGCTTCCGTAAGAATGGTCTAACATCATCTTCTTCTTAGTGCTAACTTCGTCGATCTTCCCTAAGCACGAAAGCTCATAACCCTGGGCACTTATAACTGAGAATCCATTTGCTTCCTTGTATTCATCTTTGCTTAAAAACTTCTCAGATATACCTCCATCTGCTTTCAAAATCCTTTCATGGTATTCTTCATATTTACCGCCATTATCCACGAAGCATGATGACGTTTCATACTGAAGCACTTGACCACACGAGCCAGTTCCAATTGGATTTGCATCTAGGGGAACAAAGTCTTCTGCAGGCAGAGAGAGGAAAAAAATAGATGTTTAACAAGAAATGAATAAATAGTTTGCATATTTCATCAAATATGAAAGTTATGTCCTTTAGTAAACAGAGCAAGTCGTGTTTTAGTTCCATGTATCTCATGAAGCTATCCAAAATTGCATCATTTCTGTTCATCTTGTCGTCTACTATGTCAAAATTGCACATCACAAAAACCGTTCTTATTATGTAAATATAGCTGAAGAAAGGCTGATGTTTTTTTTACCTCCATGCACACTAGAGTAGTCATCATCCGAATCAGAATCCAGAACACTGGCGGTGTCAAACCAAGCTTCCTCTAGGCAAATTGCTGCAAACATGTTCACTTCCAAGTCAGTTTCAGAATTGTTAATCTGTCGATCCCATGAATTTCAATGCTTCAAAACTGCCAGTAATTTCCTTTTCTAGTAAAGGGAATAAAAAGGAAGACACGAATCCTAGGCATACACAAGGAACATGATAACAAGGCCAGAACACAGAAGACGAAATAGCAGATGCAAAATTTAAATCAACAATGAGCATGCAAGCATAAAGTTCTACGACCCTTATTTTCAACATTAACAACTATTGAGCCAAAATGAAGCATTGACACACTCAATGGAAGAAAAGATTTTTATAAACCTATAAAAGAACTCTTTGTTGAACAAAATCTAAAGGGGTACTAAGATCGGAAATCTAAATTTCCAACAGATACAGACATACTCTATCTTATTCTTCTTCTTCAAAACCATATACACTAAAAGAGAACTCCATTGAGAACCTGTACAACATCTAATTCCTCAATTCAAACTATCCATAACAAAAACTTCTCTTATGCCTAGATTAACAAGATATCTAGAGACAATATTTTATCCAGTCATGGATCAACTTGAGTCAGCTTTTTCACTCGTGGACAAGGTACCCATTCTGAATTAAAGCTTGTGCAAAGATTTAGTCATCATATATAACCTATCGTTTGAAATATCTATGTATATACTTAAATACATTTATATATAAACACATACATGTAATTTGGGGCAGGTCCACCAAATAGAAAAAAAAAACACAAAAACATCGGAATGTCCATACTTGGTGCAATTTGGCAAGAAGGCAGAGTAATATGAGGATGATAAGAAGAAACCCTCTTTTATGTTGTGATTTAAAATATGGTCCAGCATTAGAATCAGTTAAGATAAAAAAAAAATTCTGCGGAGCTGACTGCATCCAACCAAGTTTATTTTTCTTTTGATGTGTCTGTCATAGACTGATCGCTCATTATGATCATCTCGGTTTGTGAATTACTAGGCAACTTTTTTCTAATATAGAACTGAACTTTGAAAAGGAAAGAATGATATACCATTAGCATCAATTGGACTATGGTACCATTGCAACTGGGTGAGATGGAATGTCGAATTGGAAACCTCAGATCTCCTGCATGTGGTTGTTGCACCCTTATCAAAGTCCATATGCACAATCTCACTAACAGCAAAATCTGTAACATCTCCTGCATCACTATCCCTTTTCTTGAGTCCATCTGTGATGGAAGTACCAATCTTTCCATGGCGTTTTCCAAACCGATGATGATGGTATTTCCTCCGTGGTTTAAGTCCTCTAGCAGGTGTTGATACACACCCACCCATTATGACTACTTAAATTTTATTCAATGAAATCGAATATTCTTGTCATATGAGATGACCGTGTGAAGCATATGTATTTTATGAAGGCAGGTACCTGCCAAGTACATTTCAGAAAGGATTCACAAATCCACAATAAAGCAGTTTCATTCATCAATATGATGGTAAAGTTATAATGCTAACCCAAGTACCCAACCAAACACATATCTTGATACAGAACTGAGAAGAGGCAACCACATTGTTGGGCGCTAGCAACTGATGTCCATTAAGGAAACTATCAGAATGTGCGAAAATCGCATGGTCTGAGAGTGGAAGCATCACACACCTAACTTTACTTAAAGGCCAAATCCTACACTTCTTTCTGAACCATTACAAATTCAGAAAGACTATCAAACATTTCATAGCATTGAGAGAAAAAGAGAATAAAAATGGAAATCTAAAAGCTAATGTTTTTTTAAGCAAAAGAAACAATAGACAAAAGGTCTTTAACTAAAATGAACAAACCAATACAGACTGATTTGGGTTTATTATCATGAAAAATGGTTACCAATCAAGCAATCATAAAATTATGATAATTAATTGCACCATGGCAATCAGAATTAATGAAAAAGGGGGTATGCAGTCAAAAAATTTATTTATGATTATTTCTCTCAGACTGAGAAATGTATCAATTTTCCATTCTATGTTTTTGAGGCATTTTGGTGTTCTCATCAAATTGTTGTTCTCTAAATTTAGTGTTTTCTTTATTTTTTGTATTTTCAGAACCAACAAAAAAAAAAAAGGAACCAAACATGTTCTTTGCATTTTCCCTGTTCTCCTAGTTTTTCAAAAACAGGCCCAAAGATTATGATAAGCCGGTTTGGTATCAGATAGCAGTGGGTATGCTGTCAAAAAGTAATTACGACTGTCAGTCGGACTGAGTAATGAATCAATGTTCTATCAAAGAAAAAAAATGCAATTACTTCTAAGGATTTGTTCAATTACAGTTTTTGAAAACTGTTTTCTATTCTCAAAACCAAGGAGAACACATTTGGGTTCCCAGTTTTTTTTTGTTTTGAAAAACACGAAGAACACTAAATTAAAAGAATGAGAACAGTTTTCAAAAAACATTATTTCAAAAACTGTTCTCGATAATAGTTTTCAAAAACAATAACCAAATAGGCCATCCGGGTTATGTTTTAAAGACTTACTAGAGATGTCAAAGAGGTTGAATTGGTCATCCTATAAAAATGACATGCTTCATTTTACTTTCCATGGTAAGCAGAGCTATCAAAGAAAGTGGATCTCTCTCCACAAATGAAAGTAAGAAATCAAAAGAACATCAATCTATGAAATCTTTGAGATAATCATCTAGGGGAAAGACCATCATGTTGCTGTAAACAAATTGACTCATTCTAAATGCTATGAGAAAAGACCATCACTTTTGGATAACATGTTTCTTTGAGTTTGATAACATCCAAATTGACAGGCTATATCCATATAAAATTTGCTGGGAAAGAGTCAAAACTTGTTGCTTACATCATTATAGGAATTTTTGTTAGACCATGCGGTGTCTTGACAGAAGGAATCTTTAAGCCATACCATACCCGGACTAATCCTCATACGAACTGGGAAGAATCACAAGGGCTCGAACTCGAGACCATTGGTTAAGCTAAGACCAGCCAACTCACCTACATGTTTGGTGGTTCATCATTATAGGATTTAAATGCAAGGCACACAATGTTAATTTTTGTGACTACAGAGCAGCCATTTATGAAAAAACTGCTAATCCTGGTTTCCTGTGATTAAGGCTCAAATAAAGGGTAAACCAGAGTGGTGGGGATGTCAAAGAAAACCACCATTAATACAAAGCATCGATCTGCAAGACAAAAGAAAGACTAATGATATTGTAGCCCACATGGGTTTCATCTTTCCCCATGTAAATGCATGTGGGAATCAGCAATATCAAAATAATTAATTATAATCATTCAAACCATATTTTGAAATTTCAAATCTTTGTGATCCTAAAGAGCACACGACGACTGGGAATTGAGGCTTCACCATTGAACAACAAAATTAAGATCTAAGCACGAAATTTCAATCCCATATGGAGAGATACGAATCAATCGAATTCAAACTCACCACACGTTTCAATTAAGGAGAAGGAAAATATGAGAATCATACTTCCTCATTTCAGAAATGACCCAAAATTAATCATTCTGAGTAGACCATCCTCCCCAACAGTTCCATGGTCACGAAAAAGAAAACAAATTTGGAAAAACCAAAAAATAGAGACAAAAAAAGGGGGAGTGGGGAGGTTAAAGTAACCGTTGACGAGAGAAAGAGGGAGGAAGGCACCAGCATAGTTCCGAACAAATTGAAGAACAAGAAAAACAACGAAAATGTCCACACCAATAAGGCTAAAAACAGGCGAAAAAGAAACAATTCAGAAAAAGACCACATACCCAGAAGAGCACAAATACAAAACGATTCATATGTGAAAGAAAAAACGAAATACACATACACAGTAAAGGAAAAGAAAAGAAAAGAAAGAAACAAGAAAAGCAGAAAGATGGATGGATATGCTGTACCTAAAGAGAGAGGATGAAGAAAAGGAAGAAGAAGAAGCAGCCAAAGCAAATAGAGACACAGCCCCGCACCTCCCTTTGCCGTTGGTTAGACAGAGTGTTGGAGGTGGAGGAGGAGGTGAAGGACCCAAGAGAGGTGCTATTTCACAGCTCTCTCTCTATGTTAATGTGCGTCTCTGATTTTGAGGTTATATTTGCTCTTGTCCCATAATTGGCTGGCCTAGAGCAACACTCTCAGATTTTCATTTTCCTCGTTGTCCCCGGCCCCCTCGCTCTCTCGCCCATTTTCATTCTCTCTCTCTCTCCCCATCCTTTCCCATTATAAAATTACACATCTTTTCCAACTTCCTAGAAATAGCTACCACTTCATTTTTGTTCACAGTTACATCACACTGAATTTTAGTGCAAATGCAAGAGCTTTTTGTCCCAAAAAAAAAAATATATATATATATATATATATATATATATATATATATATATATATATATATTTTTTTAAAATCTCGAATTAACACATATTTCAAAATAATATCTAAACTAAACTAGTATCTTATTGTTTAAAACCATAATTACGAACCATCTTTTTAATTATATGCCTAAAACCGTAATATGTGACTACAATTTTAACTTTTAAAAAAAAATTTAAAACGATAATCATCCATTACTGTTTTGATGAACCGATAATAAAAGACTAATTTAAACATTATTTTAAAACATGGTATATTTTAGGATTTTTTTCTTAAAGTATTATTTTAAGACATCACTCCAAATGCTAATTACTCATATTAAGTTTTGTCTCTCCATTCTATTTTGAATTTTGAACTTTGATTTTTCATAAATATAATCACTTTGCATTTAAGTACTTTGTTTTTATAAAAACTCGAACTTAAAGAACTCTTGTACACCCATTCCCTTTAAACACTTAGAGTCATACTTCGAAGGCAATTTTGAACTTTGAATTTTATACCTCTACCATTTGTCATTTAAATTTTCACCATCAATATTATGCTAACTCATGTTATTTAATCCATATACAAATAATTTAACGAATTAGCATCATCCTTAGCTCAATTTATAAAACGTTCAACGTTTAAAGGTCCCGATTTCGAATCTTAATGAGAACAATTTTACTACAATGTAACTAAAAGTATTTAATTATTAAAGAAAAATGGAACGAAGTAAATGTTATAAATAATAATAGAGTCTACCATTCCAATTCTAAATAATTAGTTTAAGATATTGTGTATCTTAACAGATTTTTATATAAGATATTATACTTGATCAAACACCATATTTTATATATGTCACTCATATTAAAAAATTGGAGGGAAAAATTATCTATGATTCAAATATTTAAATTTTCTTAATAGAAAATTAAAGATCTTAGTAACTAGTATTGATATTTGCATCCCACATCTTATATTGTAATGGGTATATTTCAAAATAAACAAATAAAAGATGCAAGTATGTAATTAAAATGTTTTATTTAAAAAAAATTTAATTTTATTGTCAAATAAAGTAACTCTCCATTATTAATTTTAGATTTGCAGAGCCCAAGTAATTCTACAGAAATGGTTAGAGGTATGAATCTTTAAATAAATATATATATATATATATATATATATATATATATATATATATATATATATATATATAAATAAAAAAAAATATGGAGTGCTCCACATGACTTGAATACATATTAATATTTATTTTAACTCACAACTTCCCTTTAATATTTTTTTAATTTTTTAAGAAAAAATAAGAATAACATGTCTTTGAAATAATTTTAAATTTTATTTATATATAGTTGACTTCAAAAGGAACACAAGGCCTCTAAGATTCAATTTGGAGTTCTGGCCTCTGGGTTGCTGCTTTCCCAAAAATATTAAAGACCATTTCATATTGGCAGGGTGTTAAAGTAATTTTTTAATCATACTTTTACTCAATTAAATGCATGACCTTTTCATAGCATGTGGGTCAGTTTATTTTATTTTATTTTTGAAAGGAAAAATAATATTATTGAATCAAACTTATAATATATCAATTAATTCAAGATACAAATAATCAAAAACCATATATGATAAAATAATATTTAGGTTAATAACAGAATAAATCAATATAAAACCTATAAATTTGATAATATAATTACTAAAATATATACGACTCTCGTTTTTCAATATACTAACTATCATAATTTGATATCTTAGACTGGTTATATCTATTTTGTATGTCTGAATCATCACCACACAAATAAAACCCACAAATAAGATGACGAACAACAATATGTCATAATAAACCAACAACAATTAAACCAAACAACGACGACACAAAAAATAAGATAAACCTAAATCTTTGTGGAAATAATCATTTTATTAAATAAGAAAATAAAAGAAAAATATGCAGATGGGTGATTTCAGGATAAGAATGGTAAAAAATAACTTTTTTTGTTTAAGAAAAATAGGTTATAAAAGAACAAGATAAAAAAAAAAAAAAAAGATAAACTCAGCTAGGGTTTCATCAAAACAGAGGTATATGTGGGGGTGAGTTTATTGATGGATCCTTTCCAAGAAACTATTAAATATTTTGTCTAACTCATCCCACTATTTGAAAAGTAGATTACATTAATTCCAATCTTTTATCTTATTATTTTTATATATTGCCTATCAAATTGAATACCTCCAAAATATATACAAATCATCGAACATATAGGTAAGTTGGTTATGATATCTTTTACCAACCAATCTGGCCTCGACCAGTTGAATGGTTTGATGTTTACATTTCTTTCTTTCACACCCCATTAGAGAGACGGAGTTGTAAATACGAGCCAAGGTCTCACAGCCAGAGAAAGAGAAAATGAGCAGCAAATAATCGTTATTTGGAAATACAACTATATTATATACAGGAAATTTTATCATCCTTTATACCTTTCTCACTCTAATTTACAGGACGAAATCGAACGCCAGATTGGCTTAAAGATATCTTCACAAGAGACGGACCGATCGTAACACTTCATACCCCATACTAAAAAAAGTGCAAAAATACAAAATGTGCAAGAAAGCTATAAATGTAAAACAATCTATTTTCAAATTCAACTACTTTGTATAAAAATACTGATGAAGCATTTGTTTAATGTAGTTGAGTTTTTGGTATTTCTTATCATATATCTTATATGAGAGATAACTTGTGCTCCATGCAATTAATATTCCAATATTTATAACATAATATTTAAAGTTCTAGAAAAAAAAAATTCTACAATATTAAAATGATACTTTCCAACAATTAAACAAAAAGATACTTTATGTTTTATAAATAATCTCATTAATTATACCTCATTTCCTTTTATACAAGTCTCATATCTTTATACCCTCACTTAAATGATCCAACTTACAAGTTCATCATTAAACCTATTTGGTATTGGTATTTTCCTTTCAAGGATTATAAACATTATTTTTTTGTCATTTTTAAGTCATATCACATCTAAACTAATCTCCATACAAACTGATAGGAACCACAAGAATGGTAAAACTCTATCATATAACACATTTGTATTCTCAAAACTCGAACTCGAGATAATTGGTTAAAATAAGAGAAACCCTAACCATCTCATATACATATTCGATAATATATAAACGTTATTGTAATGAATAATTAAACTCGAAGTTACATTTATGAGTGTAAGAAAGGAAAAAACACAATGAATTAATTTTAATAAAAGAGAAGGCCACATGGTCATTGGTGAGACATGAAACATAAAGTGTCCTAGTGAGACCATTAGACATGGTCCTGCCTACCCAAAGAGCCCTTGCTTTCTCATTCATGCCTTCATCCCCCTCCAGCTTAATACAGCTGCTTTTGCCTCCTACCTTTTTATTTGGAATTTATAAATAAAATAAAATAAAAAAACACTAAATTGAATGCCCTGTTTTTGAAGGTGTATGATTTGGGTGGGAACTTTTTCATGTATGAAATTGATAGCAGCATTTCATGAGACAGGAGGCCAATCCAATCACTGTGAGCGTGCGGAAAGTGTAATGTTTCTTCGTCTTCTTACTCCCCCCCCTTTCTAATCTTCCATTTCGAAATCATTGCTTGTCTCCTTCATTTTCACACTTTTAAAGTTTATAATTATACTAGAATATATATATATATATATATATATATATATATATATAGTATATATATATATAGTTATTTATTTGTTTTGTTTGAATATTGGGAAAAGTATGTATTAGTTTATTAATTTAAAAATAAAGATATAAAATATACAAGAATGGTAAATATAATGATTCATAATAAGCTGGGAAATAAAACCTTTTATATCTCCTTCAGCCTAAATCGATACTTTGATATATAATACCTCATTCAATTTTATGGAATATATATATATAGCATATATATATATATTTCTTGTTATGATTATTTATTTATTTTATTTGAATGTTGGGAAAAATATACATGTGTTTCGTTATCAATTTCGGAATAAAAACATAAAATACATGAAAAATGAGAAATACATTATTCATAAAAATACTATTTTTAATTGGAATACAGGTAATTCACATAAGGTAATACTTACAGTAAATTAAGATAATACATCTTTTTGAAAGGCAATTATTTTTTTCAACATTATCCTAGTCATTTAATATTTTTCATTCTTTATACTTTTTTATCTCCTTCGTTTCCAAATCTATAACTTGATACATACTTTCTCCTTCATTTTTCAGACTTTTAAAGTTTATAATTATTATGCTTTTAGTGGAATATGTATATATATATATATATATATATATATATATATATTTCTTGTTATGATTATTTATTTGTTTTGTTTGAATGTTGGAAAAAGTATGTATTACATTATCAATTTGGAAATAAAAATATAAAATATATGAAGAATGAAAAATACATAATTTATAATATGTCAGGAAAAAAAAAAAGTTTTTAGGTAAAGATGCTATCATAATTACTTGATGTACCATTTTATTGAATTGTAGGTATTACATAAGGTACTACTTATAGTAAATTAAGATAATACCTCTCTTTGAAAGCGAATTATTTTTTTTCAACATTAACTGAATCATTTAATATTTCTCATTCTTTATACTTTTTTATCTCCTTCATATAACTTGAGACATACTTTTTCCTTAAATATTTTATTTTCAAAGACAGAGTAATTGTCAATATGGATGGAACCAACAAGACTAACCTAACCTAAGCTTATCCCCGGCAAGCAAGTCCCACCAAACTGAAAATATTGGTGTTCCTATTATCACTAAACAAAATTTTGTGGGTCCATACTTAATTTTATGTGCAATGTATCTTTTTTTTTTTTTATAGAAATGTTGATTGAGAAAGATTATAAGTCTTTAGTAGATACTTTGATACAAATTATTAATATAATTAATCAATCATTTTGGTTTGACAAGACAAGCTGAACTAAATAGCTTTAAGTACATAAAATATTGGTTAAATGAAAAGTGAATTGTATTATTGAGAAACATTGGAGAAGATACAAAAAAACATGACACAGAAGAGGGTACGTTGTCCTTTCAAAGGATTAAGAGATGCTAACCAATTGTTGAATTACACAACTTTTTGTTCATCTTTACAAGTAAGCCTAAGCCTATGACCTCAATTTAGGATTTTTATTTTTTGTTTGTTTCTTTTTTATTTCATCATAAGCTTTGACATCATATTGAATTATGAAAATTTATGAAACAAAAGTTAGAAATAAGGATAAGCGAATATATCGAAGAGATCCTTTGAATTGACTCTACCTAACTAGCTTGAATAGTCAAATGTGAACAACATTTTTTAAGCACAAACCGACTCCCATGAAAAATCTTGATGTATAATTTAACTCTAATTTTAAACAACATTTTAACTCGATGGAGACAGTTTATTATCTTAAAATTAGAGTATCTTAAAAAAAAAGAGCACATTATGTCTAGCTCAAGTGATAAGACATTCACCGTTAAAACAAACAAAAGGGTATAGGAAGAGGCTCGAGAAAGGTCTCAAGTTTGAGTCTTAGTGGGGATAATTACTATCTTGAAACTAGAATGAATTTTAAAAAAAGACAACCAAAAGGAGTGTGCAACTAATATTTTAACCTTGATTTATAAAACCCGTTTGCAAGCGTAGGAAGAAAACAACATATTAGGTGGGTGTCACTAAGGATAAAAAAAATCGGATATATAAGCTGATATATTGGATATCGATAATGGGTGAAGCGAAATTTTCCATCGATAATTGGTTAAACGAAGTTTTGATAAAATATTGAAAATATAATCGATATGTCGATTTACAGCCGATATATCATGGAGATATCAAGCGTGCAAGAGACGCGCACGTGGAGTAGGGCTTAGGCCGTTTTTTCGGTGGAAAATCGCTGATATATCGCTATATATCGGCGACATATCCACGATATATTCCAAATATCGACCCCTTTTACCTTCATTAAATAATCCAGCCAGCAGGATGCTTACTGTGAATGATCCAATAGTGAGATTTCCTTGTTTTTTAAAAACATAAATAGTTAGGTATCAAATTTTTTTTGGGAAATAATGATTTTTTTATTTATAAATTATCAATTTGTTTGGGAAATATCAACTCCCTTAATTTCTCGGGTGAATATCAAAGCCCCTTTGAGACCCCAACGAACACTTAATTGTCATGCAAAAGTGTCTTGGCATATTTTTATTTTTCACATTTATTATAAACTTATTAAATTCGTATATTGTTAAACATTTAACACAGAAATATATTATGTAGCGTAATTCTGAAATATATTGGCTTCATAACGAGAGTGTTCAATATATCTGACTTTGTATTGTTGCAACAGTATTATACAAAATAAACCAAGGTCTTCGGTGGGCACCTATTGTTGCGTTGACTTTGATTGCTGATGTGGATTATCCTGTGCTTGTTCTTCTTTTTATCTTTCTGGCGGATGAAAGCAGCGTCTTCAAGAACTATAATTTAGTAGAATAATACTCGTGGACGACTCTAATAAGGATCATCGCATTTGGAACATATGCATATTATATAACATATCATATATATATGCATACTTATACATATTTCATACATATCATTTACACATGCTTATACATATCTCATGCCTTATCATATCATGTTCATTTCTTATCATCGTTTTATATACATTTTGTGAAGTATTTACACTTGCTTCTTGTTCTTATCCACGATGTGCCTTAAATGCCTCTTGATCTTCAAGCTTACCGTATCATTCATTTATCATATTCAAATCATTTGCATATTCTTATCATTTGTTTTTATGTTTCATGTCTGCATATACCTTAGAAGTGGATACGAGAAACTATAAGGACCAGAAAGTGATGTTATCATTTTACGAGACAACGAACTATAAGGACTTGAAGGTGCTAGTATCATTGTACGAGACAATGAACTATAAAAATTCAGAAAATGTACATTATCGTTATCTGAGACAATGAAGCTATAAGGGCCGAAGAGTCGCATTATCATTATACCAGAGACAATAATGGCCTCTATAGAGATCGAATGTCTTATGTGACCATAACGGGGCCAATTGATCAGTATGTTGTAGACTTCTATCCCTAATAGGCATGTCCATTTATCCCCCTACCAAGTTCTAAGCAGACAATCCATTTTTATTTCATTTTTGAAAATGCACGTATCTCGTATAGAATAAGCTGGTATTCGATAATCATCTCAATGATATTCTGATACGTTATTACATTTTAAATGTATTTCAGTATCTATCGAATATTTCGCTATGAAACCCGAGGCTCCCTCTTAGGCAATTTTAAAGGTTCAATGAAGGGTCGAGGAATTTGAAGACACCTATTTCAAGGAGATTTATTATCTTAAAAGTCTAGTTTACCCAAAATTTTGAATTACTTTCAATTTGGATGAGTGATGAAAGCCCCAAGATTATGTTAAACAATAGGGACCACTCTAATGTCAAAACATAACAAAGCAGAACCAACTATGTCATACAGCTTCCAAGCTCTCCCTTTGACAATTGTTGGATGCAATGGGAATCTCGAATTTAAGCACTATTTCAATGAATTTGTTATCTTAGAAGTCTAGTTTGTCGAAATTTGGAATCACTTTCGATTTAGTTGAGTGATGGCCAAGTTATGACAAAAACAAAAACATGAGTTTTAAAATGAATGACATCTCACTCAAGAAATGTCATTTTACCATACATACAAATTTTCTCGATTGAGGGCTGCAATAATAAACAACGTATAACGGCTTAGAGCAACCACTAAGCGAACTAAACCAATCAACCTTCATTGTTGGAGATGGGGAGAATTCCCCAACAACAAATAGGAAAAACTGAACCTAAACACAATTCCATCAAATATCTATACAAATCCTTACATAGGCAAGTTGAGCTAGTGTGTCTGGCCAAAGAAACCTTGCCTTGTACTCTTATTCTTCTTCTCTTCTCCTCTTTCTCTCTCAAATGTAACCTATCTCAAATGGGACAATTGCCCAAATTGCAAGACCAAATGTGGTCTTATCCACTTACATGGCTAAGGCCATGTTTGGCAAATGACTTTTATGATTTAGTACCAATTTTTGCATTTAAGTCATTCTATTCCCTTTCATTTACACATTCTTTTCTCACATATTCTAATTGCTTTTCTCACATATTCTAATTGGGCATATGGCGTCTTATGCGAGAGACAAAATTTCAAATTTAGTGAAATTTTTCCTGTTTCCTTGACTCAAAATTTGAAAAAATCTTGAAGGATTTGAGCGCTTTGAAATGTCTAAAATTAGCGCATAAATGTGACGTTGATTGCGACATTATATAGTGCGAGCTTTTATATTCTCTTATTATTTATTTTGTTTTATAATCCCTTTATAATATTTTATTTTATTTTTATTTTATTATAACTTATAATATTTTTAAATCAAATATTAATTTGAAAAAAGAAATAAAATAATATGATTTAAAAATTTAGAATATAATATATAATATTTTGAATCTCCTCATTATCTACATAATATTTATAATAATAACAAAAACAAATAAATAATATCTCTTTTAGAATAATATATTAAATATAACATATTTAATTTAATAATTACTAATCCATTTGATTTTAATCTACCTTAATTAAAGATGAATCATTTCTCATCTATCCCTTATATAATTAAAATATGAAAAATTTAATCGAACCAATATTTTTATAAATATCCATCGATATTTTACCGATATTTCCGTGAATCGATTCTGGAAGTATATCCCAGTGTTCTGTGATTTTGATCCTTGGTCTTATGATCTTATGACATTTGGGTTCTTAGTTGGTAAATTACTAATTTACCCTTGGCCCTTAGATAAATTCCGGGTTTTGCTTATTTTATTTTTAGCATTATTAGAAAGCTTTAGCTTTTAACTTATATTACACACACTCGGCTTGGCTGGCTATAAATTGTCAGAAATAATTTAGATTATTCTGGCCATAAATTTGCAACAAACAACTTTCAAACTTCTATAAATTTAATATATTAATTTTTTAGATTATTAAATGCATTTTAATTAGGTAAATTATTATTTTTAGACGAAAGATAAATTAAATTATGGTTGTATTATATCCTTATTTATCTCAAATTTTATTTATTCTTTTACATTTATTTAATTTGCATATTTTTGAAATATTAAAAAGTGAATTTTTTTAAAAAGTTGCGTAAATATATAATAGTAGTAATAATAAAGTTATTATATTTTATAAGTTAATATTAATTTAATAAGATAAATTATTAATATATTTTTTGATTTAATTAATTAAATAAATTAGCAATAAAATAATTGAAATTATTATTTAAATATAATAAAAAGTAAAATTTCCTTTTTAAAATAAATGACTCCAAGTATAGAAAATTACTATTTTTTTACTTTAGTTACATTAATTATATTACAAATATCCTATAATACTAAAAAATATCTTTAAAATATACATTATTAGTTATTTTATTATTATTAAAGCCTCTATTTATGTTATCATAAATTTTAAATAATTTTCATTTCATATAAAAATATCCATCGATCTATCCCGATTAATCTCCGATATATCTATAAAATCCAAATACCGATATCTTCTTTGAAACCGATATTTTCAAGTTTAGGTGTCACAAATCAACTCCACATACATTGATTACCCATTGATACCTAACAATATGAGCTTAAGGAATTGTTTGGTTACAGTTTTCAAAAACTGTTATTTGTTCTCAAAAACAAGAAAAACATGGAGAGAAGGTTAGGTTTCCTTTCTTTTTTTGTTCTGAAAAACATTGAGAATTCGGAAAACACTAAATTCAAATAACAATTTTTGATAACAGGTACCAAACATACCCTCAAATTTTAGGTTAATTGGCAGTTTAGCAAGCACACAAGGAAACAACAACATATCAAAGAAGCAACATGCAAGAAACAGATGTGTTATGTGATAGATCTTTATCGTCCTTTTGGTCCCTTCCGACTCGTATGAGGATTAGTCTAGGTGTGATATGACTTAAAGACGTTTTTTATGTGTACACGAGCCCACTCAAGACATCTCATGATCTAACAAAAAAAAAAAGCAACAAGAAGCCAACGTTTAATCATCTGCTTAGATTTCGAGGTTAATGTAGATGTTATGATCAATGACACAATAAAGAAATACGAAATAAAGAAAAAACACAAGATTTACGTGAAAACATTTGTGGAAAAAAATCATAGATAGAGGAAAAAGTTTCACTATCAACTTAAGATAAATTATAAAAAAATACGACTAATAGAGAATAAACTCTAATGTGTTTATATAACGAAAATACCCGAGCATAAAGGTCTATACCACAACAGATCCTTAATTTTTTCTCAATTTTTTTCTTTTTATAAAAATCACACCGCAGGCTTTTGAGTCAAACATAAGTCTAAAACCAAATTCCTATCACAAAGCAGCAGTAAAGGAAACTAAGAAATTAAGGACAATGTCCTCAAATGGCAGTACATACATTTAGCCTGTGCCCACGGGCATAAGCATTTATAGAGTCATCAATTATTACTTTGAATACTATGTGAGTTTCGTTCTGATCCTCGGACCTTTTGCCCAAAAGAAGCGTACAGTATTAATACACGATGGTATTATTAGACTGCACCTCCACATGCCTCCTCTATTATATATATATATATATTATAATCCACTTTTATTTGGTGAGTCTCTCTCTCTTCCTCTCTCTCTCTCTCCCCTCTTTTTCTCTGGGTGAGACATATGGCCTTGAAAGAGCACAAACCCAGATGCTCATTTAAAAAAAAAAAAAGAATATTTGCTTTCTGGTTCAATGTAACTTGAAGTTACAGTGATCTTTGGTGTTTGGGCTAATGCAGAATGCACATGGGAGAGAGGAGCTGCTATTGCAGTAGACCAAATCCTCCAACTTTGTTTGAGTAGTTACTCATTCGAGGCATTATCTAACAAGATAAAAAAAAAAGTGATGAGAATCATACTTGTGTTGAGCTTTCCAACATATATTATACTTTTTTCTTTTTTGGTTTTTTTTTTATGCCTTGGTAGCAGGAAAGAAGTGTTAGGTATGAGGCTTAACAATCAGACTGAGTTCAATGGAACTGAAAATCAAGCCAAAATGGAGTTTCCTAGCTACTGCAATTTGAATTTGTTGGGTTTGACTATTGATGAATAATTGTTCTGATGTGATCATAATAATAATGCAATGAGCAATGACATGTTCTACATTCTCCTGATATGATCGCACATCGGTTCCACAAGAGATTATGGAGTGGTACTTAACCTTGAGAGGTTCTACCACCAATCACACCGGTCTTTTGAAACGAGCTTGGGTACCTATCATTCACATGGAGCTATGTAGTCTTCATAGTTCTTTGCTTTATGAGCAGGCCTTAAAGTGCTTTCTCTTGGGCTTTTCTTCTGGTGTTCTTTTATAACCAATTTACGTAAAAAAAAAAAATCCAACCTATTGTACACTTGATCTTCCAATTGAATAATTTGAAGCAATGTAACCGCAAATTGATTCATAGAAAAATGGGGTATTCACTCCTGCATGTGATTACTTCCAATGTGCCTCTTGGCATTGGGTTTTAGCATATGGGCTCCATCCTGATTCCATGAACTGTTACAGGTTTCAAGCTTTATAAATGCCTTGGATCATTCTGTTGGGCCGTTGCTGGCAGGCACCCCCCAGCATCATTGTAAATCCCTTGCTTTTCAAAGTTGCAACAGCTGCCCCTGGTTATTTATCCTAAGGTTCTGAAGCAGGCAGGCTCATTAGCCTTGTTTTGACATAATTAATAACCTCCTAACTGCAATCTATCTGGTTTTCTATTCTTCTCCAGGAATGTCATTACTCACTACAATTCTCGAGCTTCAATGCTTACACTTGAAAATCTTGCAGTATTATTTGGTTTTCAGATCATTCAAAAGCAGAAGAACAAGTAAAAAGTTGTGCAGGCCAGGATGCCATCATCTACAATCCTTCAGCTCCTGACCAAGCAGGAAGTTCCAATGTTTGTAGAAACCAAGAGCAGCTTTGGCAGCTAAAGCCTAATACCAGAAAAGAGCAAGCAGGCCTTGATAACATTGTTTTATCTGCTCATAAGGAAATTAATTTCACTATGCTCAGCCAGCAATGGGGGAGGGCAAATACAATCCTTCTGGAGGTAAAGTAGTAAACTCTTCCTTGCCTCTAGTCCATGACTTGGAGTTGGAAGCTAGTTCATCATCTTCTTTGAGCTAAACTGCTAAAAAAAAACTTCAACTATAAGGATTTGGATGTGTCGTCTCATTTGGAAAAAAGCGTCATCATCTTGTAAGAATAATCAGCGAGTAGAATCGTCGTGTAGTTTAGAATATTCGATTTAATTCACTTAAACTAATATAACCGGTCGGATAAAATGCATTGTGGTTGTAGAAGTATCTGTGTGAAGCTGCGCGAGATCTTCGAACTACCCTCGAGGTGATGGAGGCCGGCGATGTGGGCGCGTGAATCGCTAAATGATTTATTTTATACGGTATTCTCTATAATTAATTAGAGGATCTAAGTTGGTTTGTATTATTTTTACTCTGTTATAAATCTGAAACCACTAGAATACTTAATAGTCATTTGTTTCCTTTTTGTAAGGAATGAGTCGAGGTGATGGAGGCCGTGTGGGCGCGTGAATCATTTGAAGTATTTCTTTTTCTCTTGGGCATTCTTTACTCAATTGGTCGATTCGGATTTAGGGTTGTATTATCTTTCTCCCCCATTTAAGAATCTGGCCTGCAGAATCTTACAATAGTCGTTTGGTATATGCACTGGGGGCCCCGTCGTGTGTGAACCGTTTAGTGTTTGAAGACTTGACTTGCCCATATGCAAAAAATCCAACAATCTCCCACTTGCTATAAAAACAAGTTCGGGTTCTTTCTTGTAAACTGTGATATCATGCTCCACCATTTATCATGAGCTAGTTTTGGGATCTTACGGTTATCATTAATCAAGGCTCCTCATAATTGTCAAGCAATTATCTAATCCGATGTTATTCCACTAAAAGCCCGGAAATTGAACTCAGAAGTTAATAATATTAAATATTAATATTATTTTCTCGCTATAAAATATTAATAATTAATTAGTAAGATTTTATATCAATAAATCAATTATTTATTCTTGATTTATCGGTTTCTCTAATGGATAAAATCTGTTTGGCAGTGGTCATACTTATCAGAAATCTTGAAACATATTAAGAGGATATTTCATACAAATTCCATATTGTTTATTTCATAAATATCGGCAATTAAATAATCTTGCTCCCAAATCATCAAGATATTGGTCGTTTAAATAGACATCACTTATTGACAACTCAAAGAACAATAATCATTTAAATACCTATCTATAATAAACTCGAGTTGAGAGAAGAATAATAACGAAATATTGCTTGAGATTTATTTATTTCCTTTTCTGAAATTTAACTAAATAAATCTCACTTTGATCCTATCAATGCAAGCATAATTTGCACCAATATTTTATAATAGCAAGGCCAGTTATTTGAAAAATATTGCGATGCAGAAATAAACTCCCAACTTTGTTTAATATTTGTGATCTTATTCATTAATTGCGAACCTATGATCATGTCTTCTATGAGCGTATTCATATGATCATATATTCTACAATTAATCCGGACCTTCTACTCAAAATATCAGTGTGCATAATAATATGAAGAATACCTCATATTGTATTAAAATTAAACTCAGAAAATATAATAACACATCTGTCTTGTTCTAAAAAAAACACAAATAACTCCCACTTGCCTTAAAACAAGTATGGTAGACTCTTAACACCCATATAATCTACATGTTTCTCGAAAATCTGAACATGTAGTGTCTTTGTAAATGGGTATGCTAAATTTTTCCTACGATGCTATTTTAACCCTTTGTATCTCCTCGATGATATCACGAATCAAATGATACTTTCTCTCTATGTATTGTTTATTTTCTTGTAATCACGCCGGTTCCTTGGATTATTTTCTAGTATTGTGTCGCGATAAGGTAATGGAAGTCTGCGCTTTCGGTATCATGAAGATCGGAAGGAACTTCTTGACCATCTTTGCTTCTTTCATTGCTTCGAAGCGGCCACATACTCGGCTTAGGTTAGTAGGAGTCGACATGATTTGACACTCCTCCAGCAAATGGTTCCACAATTTAGTGTAAACACGTATCCAGTGAATTTTCTTGAATCAATATCCCCTTAAATCCCGGTGCGTATAACGATAGTTTCGGACTCCCACTAGAATATACTAGCATATAATCTCTTGTTCTCCTTAGATATTTGAGAATATGCTTCCTTTGCGATCGATGTTCTTCTCTTGGATCGGATTGATCTCTGGTAACTATTCCCACTGCGTAGCATATATCTGGCATGGTACATAACATGGCATACATGAGACTACCTACTGCCGAAGCAAAAGGTATCCTTGTAAGACCCGAGAAATTCCAATTTCTGGAAAAATGGCAAAATCGTAATTTCGATTACAAAGTTGTTAATTTCGGTTAAAAATCCGTAATTTATTCTCTAGATCTCAGATGACAAAATGGATTTCACCGTTGGAATCGTCTCAAAAAATTAGTTAGCAAATTTTGTAGAATTGAGGCCTTGGTCGGAGTTGGCGCGTTTTCGAGCGTCGCGTTCGTGTCTTAGTAAAAGCGCGATTTTGATGCGTGAAATTCGCATATAGCAGTACTCATGTGTAAGTGGTATGAGTAGAGAAATGATGGAAATAGACTGACCGAAATAGTCAGTGAATGTCAAAAGCGGAGGAAATAAGGGTGTCGATTTAATTGGATTAAATGAGAATTAAAGGACAAATGAACAGTGTTCTTCTTCAAATGAAAAGCAAAACAAAACGTGGGAGAGGGAAAAAGGAGGCAGTAGCGGGACAGAAGCAAAAATGGAGGTTTTGTAGTGAGAGAAGATCGAACTTCTCTCTAGAAATATGGGCGATCCGACAGTCGCGATGTAGAGACCGAAGGAAGAGCTCTCTGCGGAAAGAGGGCAGCGTGGGTGCCGGATTTAGAGTTTATCAAACTCAAGAGGTAGGGGTTTCTCCGCGAGTTTGTGTCTCGTTTTAAGTGTTTTCTGAATGTTTGAGTCGAGATAAGGGCCGTTAAGGGCCGTTTGATCGATCCCAAACCTTCGGATAGAATTGATACAAATTTTGAAAATCAAATGGCCGGCCGTGGAGTACGCTCCGCGACTGTTCACGGTGTAAAATTATGCATTTGTGTGTTGATGCGTGTTTGATTGGATTGAGGCGAGAAATGGCGTGAAACCCGGAGTTCACTAAAGTGAACCGATGATTTCTATGATTTTTCGGGAATAATGTAGGGGTTTCACTATTCACGAAGCGATTCTCAAATATAATTTTGAAAATATATGTTAATTAGTAATTAAAGAGTAGAATTGCTCGTGTTTGATCGATAGCCAAAGTGAGTTAATTTTGATGTATGAATTAATTAATTTACACTTGACATGATTGTGTAAATTAGAATTTTTTGTAAATATATGCATGTTTATATATTTACACATGGTCGACGTATTGAATTGACATACGTACGTTATGCCTTTGAGACACCACAAATTTATAGGAATTGAGTGCGTGAGATGATCTAGAGAAAAGCGGTTCGGAGGGTTGTCTAAAAATATTAATTATCGGAGGGTAGTCCAAATTAAAAATATCAATCGTCGGAGTGGACCAATTGATATTCATCGGAGGGTAGTCCACAAACAAATAATATATCAATCGTCGGAGCGACCCAATTGATATATACACATCGGAGGGTTGTCCACAAATGAAGACAAAATAATGAATTTTCATCACGAGGCTTAGGCGAGTGTGAAGGAAGTCGATGAGGACTCGGGATGCGAGTTAGTCGTATAGGCGTTAGTAGGATCGTGCATTTGTAGCGAATGTGTGTTTTTCATTGGAACATTACGTGCGCTTAGGTGGTGAAGTAACCGCTTAGAGGCGGGGTCAAACTCTTGACGTTAATTTCCTTTTGTCGAGGATATTATTTTCTGAGTCTGAGGAGCATGCGAGGGGCAGACGCTCGTCTGAGGCAGAAGATTAGAAGAGTCGGGTTGTGGCTTTGATATATACATGTATTAGAACTTTTAAATTTAATGTATGTATTGTATAAGAGTAAACATTAACTCTTGTAACTATTGGGTATATAGTTGGATTCATAGTTGGCATGTATATTGAGTATTGGTTATGGGCCCCGAGTGAGGCGGTTTAAATCATAAAAAGCTGTTATATTGGAGTGTTTTAGGCAGGTTTATAGGGATTACGTATTTGGGTAGAGGTCAAATCTGAGGAGACTGCGCGCTTAGATTTTTGTGAAAAAATGTCGGGTCACGAGCATTCCACAGTATTCACGGGTTGACGGGTAGTCAACGGACCCCACGGGATTTGGGCGTCACGGCAGTATCGGGCTCAGGTATATGAGTACTGGGGCTTGAGGGGATTTGGGCTTAGGCCATGGTGTCTTTGAGGTGTAGGAACATCGCCCCACTAGGTGTGGATTACGATGTTCGGTTTAGGTATGGGATTACCTAGAGCCGCGAACAAAACTAGAACCTGCTTTGCATGTGTATGTTTTACGTAATGCTTTGATGGAATAGTTATATGTGTGTGTGAAAGGTGTATAACATGTTGATTGATCATGTGTTGTGTTTGGATTGTGTGCTTAGGTGGATATGCCCAGGACAAAATAAACTAAAATGTTGAACACTAGATTGAGTGTAGGGAACAAGTCGGTTGAGAAATTTTTTAGCCATGGTCGAACAAGTACGGGCCGGCAGAAATACCGGGCGGCTCCGAGTTTTGGACAAGAGCAGGCGAGTGGGTTTTATGGAAAGCCCAGAAAATTATTCGATTTTGCACAAGAAAATAGCTAAAATTTCATAGTTAAAATTTTCTTGAAGTAACTTAAGGAAAGGCTAACGATGAGAATGAAATAAAAAAAATTGATGATGAAAATTAATTTCTAAGGTTTTAGCAATTGGAAAATTGAAGAAAATTGAAGAATTGAAGAAAATTGAAGAAAATGAATTTTTATAATTTATTAAGGCGTATCTGAAAAATGAAACAAAATATAGAGTATATATTTTAGTATTTTCATTAGTTAGAAAGAAATGAAAAAAATATAATGAAAAAAATTTTAGTGCGAGACCTGAAATGGGCTCTTTTACGTGATCATAAAGCGGCCTGGCCCGGCGCGAGTGGAAATGCGCGAGCACGAAGCGGCCGAGGCGCGGCCGCGTAGCGCGAAGCGGGCTGCGGGCTGCAGCGCGGCAGCGGCGTGAAGCGGCGGCGCGCGGGCTTCGTAAGCGGCGGCGGGCGAGCACGAAGCGCGGCGGCAGCGGCTGCGGCGCGGCGTGACGCAGAGCGAAGGCCCGGGCCTCGCTTCGCGGCGCACGAAGTGCGGAGGCGCGGCACGAACTTTGGCGCCTTTGTGCACACACACAGGTGTGTCCAGCTAGAGCCCGAGTTAGGTGTTTGTGCACTGACCAGTTTTTGACTAGGTTTGATTCGATCTTTGTTCCTGAGTCACTAAATGAACACTGTTCATTACAAAAAAATTTCGAAAAAATAAAATAAAATATTTTTTAAAATTTAATTAAAATAAAATAAAATAAAATAAAATAATACAAAATTTTCGAAAAAATAAAATTTTCAAAAATGAACTTTTATTTATTAAGGAAAGGAATGAATTGTTTAAAATGAAATGATTGTCTTGCATTGCTTATAAATGCAGGGACTTGATATATATGCACTGATTTTGTGTATGATTAGATTAGTGTCTGAGTATGTTTATGCCTTAGAATCTTTGTATTGAATTTATGTCATTTAATTGTGTAGATGAAAGCTGTAGTAGAAGAGACGAGGTGTGAAGGGACGTCCGCGGGGGCCTTTGGTCGAGCACCACGGAGCATTTGACCAGTAGCCGATGTTGTTCGTGGGCCTTTGGCGAGGCTGTAGGTGTTCACGTAATTCTTGCTCGCCGCAGGCTAGCATAAGCGGGTGGTCGGGAGATCCCCAGTAACGCCAGTTGGCGCACCACCCTCGGAGTATTCCACGCGGGGAGGAGACCCGATGGTGGCGGACCATTGGTTTTATGGCGGTCGAGCGTCTTGGAGGCTATGGGATCACCTCCGTCTGACCGGGGGATCGAGGTTAGGCGCGTTTCGGTAGATGGCGAACTGGGTATGGTGGAGATGAAATTTAGGACTTCTAGGACTTTGAGGTTATGACGTAGGCGAGTTTCGGAGATGTTCATAGGTAAGTGCTTTCCCGGAGGAGTGCGGGGGCATGCGAGGCTCGGGAGTTCCTAGAGGCTGGGCGGGCGATGGCGGTGATGGACTACATGGCTGGATTCATAGAGTTAGCGGTCCATTTCGATGACCTGTGGCCCGCGGACTTAGCGAGGATTAGGAGATTCGAGAATGGGTGAAGTTGTCAGTTCGATGCGGGGATTATGGGTTGCTACGGGATGTGGATTACATGTTTGGGACGGCCGATTTATGGGAGAGATAGAGGATCTTGTGGAACACTTTCGGGATGGACGGCGTTAGTAGCGAAGGAAGGACGGTCGGTCTTCCTCCCGATTAGGGAAGAGCGAGAGGAGCCTCACGGTTCGCGGATCTCGAGTCACGGCCATCGGGCCGGGGGACGGATAGGGATTCTGCCGTCGGCGGGACAAATGAGAGTTGCGGTCGGGCGGGACGGATGGTGTGCTACCGACTGCCGACAACACGAGACATATGAGGATTGCCCCCCAGAGGCGGGGATCGGGGCTTTAGGATTATCCGCAGTCCCGGTCGATAGCGGGGCCGGGAGAGGATACGATGCGTTCCTCCGCGGCGCGGTGATGCAGGCGGAGGGCGATCTCGGTTCGGGGGCCGCGGGGCACCCCACATTTCTGGGCGGGCCGAGGGGCGGAGTATGGAGTAGAGCGGGACGGCCTGGGCGGGACCGTCAGTGCAGGGCGTGTGCCGTCGCCGCCCGGTTGGTCGTAGTCGGTAGGTTATATAAATGCGTTTTGCTATCTCGCCTATGGGCTAGAGTGTTATTTGATTAAATTGCTCGCATTCATTCATCAGCTACATCGGTTGTGATCGAGTTGGGCTTGATTGAGACCTTAAGAGGGCCTTTGTATGTGAGTTCTCCTGCAGGGTTAGGGCGAGAATAAGGATGATATGTCGCGGTTGGAGTTTAGGTCTCGGGACTCTACTCCGCAGTGGACACGAGGATCATGGACATGTCGGAGTTCGATGTCATCACAGGGATGGATTGGTGGCCGACTTACGAGGGTGGATTATCGATTGTGGCCTTGAGGAGAGTTCTGCTTTATCACAGGGGCCGGTACTCGTGTGGTATTTCAGGGGGACAAGCATGACATTTTGCCCCATACAGTATATGAGTCCAAGTGTCAGGGACATTTGGAGGGTTGGTTAGCGAGCCTTACTGAGGGACGGAGAGACGGACTAGATCTACCTCAGTGAGTATGCGGTATGTGGATGTTTTTCCCGGATGGTACCTGGAAGTTGCCTCCGCAGAGGTAGTAAACTTTGGTGATGAGTTACACCACAGTACTTCACCCATCTCTATGACTCGCATAGGATGGCACGAGTTGAGTTGCGGGAACTTCGAGTCCGGCCACGGAGCTCTTGGACAGGGTTCATAAGACGAGCGCACTTCACCATGGCGCTCGGTTGTTGCAAAGAAGAAGGGCCGAAGACCCGCCATTTGTGCATTGACCTGACGGTTGAACAAGGTTACGATCAAGAATGGGGTACCCATTACCGAGGATTGGCCGATTTGTTTGATCAATTGAGGAGGCGGGTCTACTCGAATAGACAACCGCCTTTGGTTACCATCGGTGAGGTTAGGAATCTGAGATATCCCACTAAGGCGGCGTTTAGAGACAGCGTTAGCATGGGCACTTTTGAGTTTACGGTGATGCCCGCCCGGGTTGGCGAATGCGCGTGGCATTCATGGATCTCATGCATAGGATATTCAACCCTATTTAGATCAGTTTGTCGTAGTCTTACGTGGAATGACATCTTGATCTACTCGATCCAGTGGGAGCATGAGTATCGCGAGGATCGTTTTACAATTGTTGAGAGACACCATCAGGCACATGCGCGAGTTCGAGTAAAGTGCGATTACGGCTGCCCGAGGTGAGATTTTGGGACACGTGTTGTCGACATCGAAGTGTCGGTCGACCCAGGAGAAGGTCGGGGTACGTGATGAGTTGGGAGAGGGCGGGTCGATCTTCGAGATGCGTAGTTTTCTTGGGATTAGGTTGGTGTGGGAGATCGTTGAAGTTTCTCCAACACCATGACACACATGACTAGGTTGACCGGAAGGAGGTGAGTTTGATTGGGATATGGCCGTCACGAGGAGGCATTCCCGGGAGTTGAAGGAGACTGCCAGCTCCCATCTTGATGGATCGGACAGAGGGCAGGGTACACGATGTGTTAGTGATGCCTCGAGGGCGGGATTAGAGTGTGTTTTGATGCGGTCGGGGAGGGTAGTGGCTTATGGTTCTCTACAGTTGAAGAATCCGCGGCGAATTACCCACGACATGGAGTTAGCGTAGTAGTCTTCGCCTTGAAGATTTGGTGCCACTGCTTATCTGGCGAAGAATTCGAGGTGTACTCGGACCATGAAGTGCGGGAAATATATTTTCCTTGTGGGACCTCGATATGAAGACAGCCTTGAGATGGATGGAGATTTCAGAGTTATGACTTCACTTTGCATTACCATCTCGGTAAAGGCCCGAATGTAGTGAGCTGATCTTTCGGTCGGAAGTCGCGAGGAGCGTTGCCTAAAGTATGGCTTCTCGGGAGTGGCGGATGCTCGTAGGACGGTTGGGCTGCGATACGACGACGGACTCGGGGAGTACCTTAAGGGAGTTTAGTGGCTGAGTCTCTGTTGAAGCGATGATTGGAGTCCGGTCAGCGGGGCGTGAGATAGTGTCCATCGGGGGGCCGTCACGGTGGTGTGTGAGAAATTTGGACATTCCACATAGATGAAGTAGTCTTGATATAGGGGGCGGGTAGTGGTTCCCCGGTTCAATAGATTTGAGAGAGGAGATTCTCGGGGAGTTTATTTGCTCTCGATTTTCGTCTGTCAAGGTGGCGTGGTGTACCCGGGATCTTCGTCGTCAGTATTCTTTGGAGTGGGATGAAGAGAGAGACACGTAAGGACTTTGTTCGGCTTGTGATGTCTCACATGTCGACGAGTTAAGGTTGAGCACCCCGAGAAGCCGGCGGGGCTCGCCGACCATTAGAGGTGGGTAGGTGGAAGTGGGAGCGCGTCACGATGGACTTTGTGACCCACGCCACGAGACGCAGCGAGAAGCATGGCCCTTGATATGGGTGATAGTGGGCCGGCTCGCAGTTGGCACATTTTCTAGCCGTGCGGATGACCTTGGAGAGATTATCTGGGTTATACGTTCGAGAGATGGTCGATTCACGTGGGTACCCGGTATCCATAGTGTCGGATAGGGACCGGGTTCGGCACGCACTTTTGGAAGTTTCCAAGGCTATGGGCTACGGTGACGATGGTACAACTTTGCCACTTAGACAAATGGTCGGTCTGAGAGGACTATCACAGTGTAAAAGGACATCTTTGCGAGCATCGTCACCGGATCATAAGGGTAGATGGGAAGAGCCACTTGCCCTTAGTGGAGTCGCCTACAACAACGATTATCAGCGAGTATCACGGATGAAGCGCCAGTATGAGGCCCAGCGTATGGGAAGCCGTCGCGGTCGCCGATATGTTGGACCAAAGGTAAGGAGAGGCTCCGTCAGCGGGGTCACGATTTGATTAGAGACACCTCAGGAAGGTGAAGCTGTCACGGCCGGCGTCTTCTCCGCCGACTCGGTGGAAACGAAAGAGCTATGCGGATGTGCGGCGTCGACCCTTGGGTTCGAGGTTGGGATAGCACGTCTTGTACTTGAAAGGTGCTGGAGGGGAGTGGTGTTCGAGGTTGTGACGTGGGAAGGCTATCGCCCAGGAGTTCGGTTGAATGCCCGAGATACTCGAGAGGAGTAGGCACTGTAGCGTACCGGTTAGCTTTACCGCCCAACATGTCGGTGTCCGAAGTGTTTCGCGTCTGTGCTGCGAAAATATCTTTCAGGAATCGAAGCTCATGTGGTGGATTGGGACCGGATTGAGGTTGACCGCGGATGGGACCTTGGGGAGGACCGGTGTGCATTGTTGATGGCCCGTGATCGGGTTTGCGGCGCAAGACCGTGGTAGTGAGAGGGTGTTATGGAGCGTATGGAGTGGAGGAGTGTCGCGTGGGAGCCTTCGGGGGCATGTAGTACTGTCACTTCTTGTTTAGGGATAGATGCGTGGTTTTAGTCGTTTAAGATTTAAATATTTGTTTAAATGTAATTAGAATGCACGTTGCATACGCATGTGATTGATTGTAATTGTCCAGAATTTTGGGACGAAATTCCTTTTGAGGAGGGGAGAATGTAAGACCCGAGAAATTCCAATTTCTGGAAAAATGGCAAAATCGTAATTTCGATTACAAAGTTGTTAATTTCGGTTAAAAATTCGTAATTTATTCTCTAGATCTCAGATAACGAAACGGATTTCACCGTTGGAATCATCTCGAAAAACCTGGTTAGCACGCAAAATTTCGTAGAATTCTGAGACAGTCGGAGTTGGCACGTTTTTCGAAGCATAGCGTTTCTGGTGCCGTAAAACGATTTTCGATGCGACGAAATTCACACATAATGAGTACTCATGTACCATAAGTGGTATGAGTAGAGAAATGATGGAAATGGATGGCCGAAATAGTGCTGAATGTCAAAACTGGAGAAATAAGGGAATTAATCGATTTAATTGGATTAAATGAGAATTAAAGTACAAATGAACAATATTCTTCTTCAAATGAAAAGCAAAACAAAACGTGGGAGAGGGAAAAAGGAGGCAGTAGCAGGACAGAAGCAAAAATGGAGGTTTTGTAGTGAGAGAAGATCGAACTTCTCTCTAAATACGGGTGATCAGTAGTTGGCGGTCTTGGAGGACGAAGGAGAAACAACCTACTGCGGAGAGGGCTTGGCGTCGCGTCTTGCCCGTGAGGAGTTTCCTCGAACTCAGAGGTAGGGGTTTCTCCTACTTGAGTTTATTCCCATTTAAGTGTTTTTTTTTTTTTTTTTTTTTTTTTTACGAAGATGTTTGGTCGAATGAGGCCGTTGAGGGGCCGTTTAATTGGTCCCCAGGCCTTGGGGCCAGAATTGATAAATTTTGAAAATCAAATGGGCGGTAAGTAGGCCTCCCGCATTTTGGTGTAAATTATGCATTTGTGTGTTGATGCGTGTATTGATTGGATTGAGGCCGGAAATGGCCGTGAAACCCGGGTTCACTAAGTGAGCCCAGGTGATTTGTGATTTTGGGAATGAATGTAGGGTTCACTGTTCGAAGCGATGTTCTCAAATATAATTTTTGAAATATATGTTGGTCGAGTAATTCAAAGTAGAATTACTCGTGTTTGATCATTAGCCCCAGTGAGCTAATTTTGATGTATGAATTAATTAATTTACATGACATGATTGTAATGAATTAAATTTTTGTAAATATATGCATGTTTATATATTTACCTATAGATAGGCGTATTGGAATTGACATACAGCCATTCCATATCTTATTCAGAGCAATACTAGGACTATAGGAGTGAGTGCATGAGATGAAGTCACAGAAA
Source organism: Tetrastigma voinierianum (assembly GCA_016808115.1). Classification (NCBI taxonomy): domain Eukaryota; kingdom Viridiplantae; phylum Streptophyta; class Magnoliopsida; order Vitales; family Vitaceae; genus Tetrastigma; species Tetrastigma voinierianum. The sequence continues at coordinate 670,572 of JAEQBH010001503.1, forward strand.
AGCGGTTGGGTTGTCTAAAAATATTAATTATCGGGTAGTCCAAATAATATATCAATCGTCGGACGACCCGATTGATATTAAGCCAGAGTAGTCCACAAACAAATAATATATCAATCGTCGGACGGCCCGATTGATATATACACATCGGAAGGTTGTCCTGAACAAACAAAATAAAAATTTTCATACGAGGCTTAGGCGAGTGTGAAGGAGTCGATGAGGACTCGGGATCTGAGTTGGTCATGTAGACATTCAAGTAGGATCATGCATTTTCTTGAATGTGTGTTTTCATTGGAACATTGCACTGCACTTAGGTGGTGATGGCCCATAGGGCGATTCAGCTCTTGACATTATTTCCTTTGTCGAGGATATTATTTTCTACAGTACGAGGGGAGCGTGCGAGGGACGAGGCTCGATCTAGAGACCGAAAGATTAGAAGAAGGCTTTGATATATACATGTATTAGAACATTTTAAGTTTAATGTATGTATTGTATAAGAGTAAAAACATATTAACTCTTGTAACTATTGGGTATATAGTTGGATTCATAGTTGGCATGTATATTGAGTGGTTATGGGCCCAGTAGCGTTTTAAATCATAAAGCTGTTATATTGGTATTTGGGGCGAGGTTACGTATTTGGGTAGAGCTCCGTATAAAGGAGACTACCTTTATTTTTGTGAAAATGTCGGGTCCGCACATTCCGCAGTATTCAGCCAGGTTGTGGGTAGTCAGGACCCCGAAGTTGGAAGTCACAATCCTACTCCTTTTGTTCTTCTGCTCAAGAGTTTTTGGTGATTGCTCCTTAGAAAGATGAACTCCATGCCTAAAGGGTAAAGTTCTTTTCTTGGAATTTTCCATGCTGAACCTAGCTAGAATTTTATTTATATATAAAGCTTGAGATAATGCCAACACCTTATTCTTCAGGTCTCGTAGAAGTTTGATTTAAAGAATATGGTGGCTTCTCAAAATCTTTACTCATATCAAATTGCTTTAAGCCATCCTTTTACACTTGATAACACCTACATGTCGTTTAGATTAGGAAAATGTCATCGTAAAGGCCCAAAGAGGAAAACACTTTTGTACCTTGGATCCTTTGTAAACACAAGGTTCATCGAGACTTTTCTGGCATTCAAAAGTTATGGCTTGATCAAACCCTAATGTTCCATGTTAGATGCCTTTGATCATCAAATGGACCTTTGCAACCCACATGCCAATTTGTTCTTGCCTGCAGCTGTAGACCATACAGTTCTCTTTGCATGTAGATATCCTCTTCCCTAAATTGCCATTTAAAAATGTTGTTTTGACATCCAATACGCCAAAATCGTAATCTAGACTTGCGCTCACGGCTAAAGAATGGGATGGATTAAGCAGCTCTTGGCAAAAGGTTTCTTCATAATCTATCACTTTCTTTTGGAGCAACCTTTTGCCGCGATCTAGCTTTGAAGGTTTCTACCTTCCCATATGGTTGTCTTTTTCTCTTGTAGATCCACTTACACCCTATAGGTTTTACCCTTTGGAGTGTCTCTGAGACCGGGTGAGTTAGGAATACATAGGTCTCACGGTCCATGGCTTTGAGCCACTCCTGTGCATCAACATCCTCCAGTGCTTCTTTGTAATTTACAAAATCCTCTTCGCTATTAATGGTTATAGCTTGGTACGATTCGCCCAACAAGAGATGTCTTGATGGCTTGCGAGTCATTCTCCCACTCTGCCCGAAACTCCATGGTTATTTGGTTCTACGAGGGAAAGATCCTCTTTCCAGTCATTTTGAATTTGATTTTAGGTTTTACGGTTCCACTTGTATATCTACCTGTTGTTCTACTATTAGTTCCACTCGTGCTTGTTCACCTTCGAGTATATTTTCATTTCCCTCATTATTAGACATGCACTTTGGAAACAATAACAATAGGTCTAAATTCAGGTGGTTTAGGCGATTCTTAAGCTGAGTCAAGCTCCTCAAAAATTACTTTACTCTTGGGCTTGAAATTGTTTACATAGTCTTCCTCTAAGAATTTTGCATTAGTGCTCACTATAACTTTCTTCTCTAAGGAACTATAACAAAGTCCACCTCTCGTTCCTTTAGGGTATCCAATAAACAAACATACTTCAGTATGAAGATTCCAACTTATGTGGTTCCTTTCTCAAGACATGCGTCGGACCACCCTAGATACGAGATATATAGTTTCATGGAAACTGCGTCGGTTCCTGGTCAGGGGTGTCTTGAAACCGACTTAGAAGGAATCAAGTTCAATAAGTATACGTGGTCTCTAAGGCATATCCCCAAGCGATATAGGTTGAGATGAATAACTAAGCTCGATCTCACCATGTCTAGGAGATTACATTTCTCCTTTTCGCGATTCCGTTTCTTGAGGTGTTCGAGTGACGGAGGTTGTGAAACTATCCCCTCTTGAGTTGAGTAAAACTTAAACTCTCCAGATGGGTATTCACCGCCTCGATCAGATCGAAGTTGTTTGATATGGACACCTAATTGCTTTTCTGCCTCAGCCTTATATTCTCGAAATTTATCAAAAGTTTCAGACTTTTGGCGCATTAGGTAAACAAAACCATATCTTGAGTAGTCATCTGTAAAAGTGACAAAATACTCATATCACCCACCTACAGCCAGCAGACACGCATTAGGCCGCATACATCGGTATGCACGATTCAATGATTTTAGTTGTGATATCCTTTTGGCCTTAAAGGGCCTCTTGGTCATTTACGTAATGTCCTAATCTTGTGGTTCTTTATAACAGCTTTAAAGAAAAACTAAGTCATCTAATTTTAGAAAATTCAATTAACACATAAAAAAGCGTCACTTAGGAAGTTACGACCTCATAATAGAAACATTAGGATTTTTAAAAAAAACGTTAAAACTCAACGAAAACCCTTGTATACACATTTTCTTGTTCATAAACATGCCCCGAAAACAATTTTAGATATGTATACATTGGCGTATATAATTCAAAAGTCTCCTAGAATACATATATTTGTCATGATGAGAGAGAGGAGAGGGAAGTCGCCAGCCGACTTATCACTCATGATGTGTAGTGAGCAGCAAAACACAACATATTCTTCTTGACTTCGTGGAACCTAAAAAAATATTGCACTTTAATGAGATGCTACTCAATGAGGAATATAAAGCATGATACCACGCCACACACATTCAAATCATCATCATAAGCGAATTCGGCTTTATCAAGCCAATGGCTATGCTGTACATATTCATATACATTCATATCATCAAATGAGAGCACTTAATAATTCATAGCATCAAACATAGGCACATTCATAGTTCATATGTATTCTTATATCGCAATGCTTGCATGTATCCAGTTTCTTATCGGTTATGACCTAAACACATCAAGCATCGCCCCGGGAACTTGTAAACTTGTAAACTTGATAACTTGTAACTTGTAAACTTGTGTTGTGGCGGCTTGTATACTTGTATTTGGCCCATTGGGTCCTTGTAACTGTATTCTTTATTACTTGGACATGTCGGTCATGCTTGCGATACCTGCCTTATCTTAAAAATGCGTCATGGATCTTTCATCTCTTATGTACTTGTACATAACTAACATTCATAGTTTATCATGGCTTGTCGACGGAAACATATAGTTCGTCAACACGATCTTGCCCGTAAAGCGCGTGGTCATGCGTATATCATCTGTGAGCATTGAATGACCCCGTTACAAAAAACAAGTCATTCGCATCAAATGCCAACGAAGCAGCGTAGTATCGAACATTCATATCCACGTATCACTCCATGCGCGCCACGTCTTGTCGTCTTGCTCTAGTGGACTAAAACATATATTAATCATACACATAAGTCAAATATCATGCATAAACTTCAAAACTCGAAACATATGAGAACATATAACCTAGGTCATTCTTTGTTTCTGTTGGGACCTTTCTTCTGACTCTTTTAGATATAACTCTCATGCCATCCAAAAATACATGATTCTTTTGTTCAGAAACTAGACTCATGCCTCTTTATTTATATGTAAATGTTCATATTCCATATATATAATTTATACAGATTTTCAAACTATTTGTTATCGAATTCACTTGTTCTGGCTTGGCCTTTAAACAAACCAGTAATAGCTCAAGATTGAGAGCAGTAAAGCCACAATATTTTTCAAGAAAGAACTAGACATATAAAGTAGAACATATCCTAAAATTAGGGCAAAATACCAAATACACAAGGAGAAACATGCTTTCAAATTTCACACTTAGTAAGCTGCGAGAATCGGGACAGCATGAGCAATCGGTAGTCAACAGATCATAACTTTCGAGATAAACCTGACCAATTACCAAGACCTTTTACGAAGCACAGAACCATGCTTGACAAACGCACATTGAAAGCAGATGCCCAAGACTTCGAAAATAGAGGTACCAGCAGTCTGGCGAGTTTCTGCAAAGTCGGCAGATTCCGAAAATGGTAGAATTTTGCTCCAAAACCGGAGTTTTTTTTTTTCCTCTCTGCTCCCGACTTGATCGGGACGAAGAAGAGAGAGGAAAAGATAAGATTTAAGGTTACAGACAGGCTCTAAAGCTTTTATCTAGATATTTTGACAAATTTGAAATGGTCAACTGAATTTGCTTGAGCTTAACATATCCCCCTTTAACTTTCAATTTGTCGCTTTAACCCACTTGTCGTAGTCAATCTTTTGTGCTCATTGGCATGCGTGTATGTCTTTGTGCGTGAATGCGTCGTGAATAGTTATGCGCACTAGGATGGAGTTATTCATTCTGTTCCAAACGGGATTCACATTGGTATAGGTTCAAATGCTAGAATTTAAATCCACTTTTCACCAAACCATGTATCTATTAGGATTAATATGACCTGTCGCAAATGCGAAAGTGAGTTTGATTTGATACTTTCCTTTTCTTGGCAAAGATGATTATATTCATTTTCAACAATTTCAATGACATTTACATCATAGGACAAAGGCTTAAAAAAATAAGATTATTCATAAGATCAAGACAAATAAAGGAATTTACTTCTTATTAGAGCGAATTAAGTAATGTCAAACTAGTGTTCAACTAAACAAGCGCGAAACAAATTCCTCTTGAAATCTGGAACAAATAAATAATCTTCTAAACATAAAGTCACATTATTCTCCAAAAAATAAAACAAGCGGTCATATGGCGCTACGAGGAGATTAGCTTCCCAGTACAGTTTTGAGTATCTTTTGTGTCTTCAATGAGCGTGCTATGTTTGAATCTTGCCAAGAAGTAACAAGCGTGATTAGTAATCTGAATCAATGATCCCATCATTAAATTATCCACGAAACAAGCCTCAACAACAAGTAAATCACCATACACGGCTTTTTGGTGGCCTTTGGTAGTCTGTTTCCGGTGTCGCTACGTCGCGGAAATAACTGCTGGCTGAACCTTCATTGTGTCGATTTGGTACTTGGTATCAACGCCTTCTTTTCTTGTTGTTTCCACCCTTAGGTTCCTTTGGGGACTTCTGAACCCTCAGTAAAATTGATCTTTGCTGGCTCACATGAAGCGTTTAGCACTCGAGCTCATGTGGAGTGGTAGGTCGGATCCATGTATGCGTATTGCCAATTGACTTTGGGCGATTGAAATGTTTGAAGCGGTGATTGCAAGATGAGATCTATCTTCATCTCCTTTTGAAGTTTTGCCCCATCGCCACCTTGGCGATGTGTGAAATCATTGCCAACAATGATCATCGCGCCCACAGTCATACGTGTGATGTCCAATCGGTGATAGTAAGCATCTCGAGCGATTACTTTGCAAACATTCAGCCGAAGTCGGAGCATTTTACTTTCCGCGTCGAGAGGTGTTGTTGCTCGCCGAATGACCCATAATAATTTAGCGAGAATATAACATCAGAAGTGAAGTGTTGCATTCTCCCGAGTCGCGTGTTTTGTTTTTGTTATATCATTAGCGAAGCTTCCGGGATAGTGGCTTAGGGTATCCGGAATGGCTGATTTTCATGTCAAGACGATGTATAAGTTCTTTTCCGATCTTAAAAGTTATTTAATTACGTGGTTTTGATTCAAAATCATAGATAGAGGGGTTGAAGATGTCATTTAAAAGAAAAAAAAATTATACATTATTGCACACTAATAACTCGTATATTATACAATAAACATATATTTAGTAAATCCAAAACAAAAATATATTTGTTGTTTATTGTAAACAATAATTTAGTTTCCATGATAAATGCTTACGATTGGGCGAGGCATTTATAACAGTAAAACTTGATTATAAAATGAATAGTGTCATTAAGTCAAGTCCCGGAATTGGGGGTCGCTTACGGACCTCACTTTATTTATCTTAGATAGAACTTACTTAGATATGCAGCTCATTTCAATCATTATTCATATGACCCATAATAATATTATTAAAGCCTCGTTGGGAGGTTAATAAAATTATCATGATTTTTAAATCCTTGTTTTATTTTAAAATTCTCTTAATCTCTAAGAGTTGCCGGTGGTGGATCGGTCAATCTAATTAAGATTTTCAAATTATTTAGGTACAATCCAATAAAACCCGATCATGATTATCCAGTGAGGCTTCTGCAGTATTTATTATTTGACCCACAAAAAAATTAAGGATTTTTTCATAATTATATTTATCTAGATTTAAAAAAACAAAAATTTAAATTATGCACAATAACCCTTATCATTGATGCAAGATAATATGGCACCACCTATCTATATGTCATGTTATCACAACTAAAGCATGTTACCAAATATAATTTAATCATCCATGAATAAAAAAATAATATATGAGTTAACGAAAAAAAACCGTGTGATTTTCTAAGAAAAGAAAAAAAGAAAAAATCACAAATGACTAACTTATTATGTTATTAATCTTGTCAGAACTTTAGTGCAGCCCGTGGATTGAGTTCATTACGCACAGGCTTGGCGAAAAATTGAAGAGATTTGAGTTAAAACGCTCTAAACCTGTGACATGAAACCACACAGCCGTCAAAGCCGTCGTTCGGTATCTTTGCCACCGACGAACCACCCATAGAAAGCGCTGGCGTCACCGCCGTCAAAAGGCCAAAACCCTCTCCACGCGCTCCGCACGCGGCACGAGTTGAGGCGTGGGCGTCTGCGGCCCGAAACGTGAGTGCTGCGTGGAAATGCGTCGGCCCGTGGTTCGACTGAAATTTGTCCGTGCGTCGTCTCTTCCTTGCGCTTCTAACCCGGTAGTCGTTTGTCATTTGGATGCAGCCTCAGCGGCAGCGTAAATAGTCACGCATGTACGGTGTTCTCAAGCGGGTTCTTCATCTTCTTAACCTGTTCTTCGTTAGTCTTCAAAATTTTACAAAAATAATCCTATCACCTGTAAAATGGTGTACAAAATTACAGTGATTGAGAAAATAAATCGAAGGAAACCTAATCTTATGATTAGCCCGCATTCTGAGCCAGATGAAATACGCAAAGCTCTACCATGGATTAAAGGAATAAGTAACTTGTTATTGATATAATCAGTTGAACAAAAAATCATATTAAACATGAGAACATGCGAATCAACAAATATAGAAAACCTAAGTGCCATATTGCTAATCAAACACCAAAATACATAGAAATTATTTAGATCAAATTGAAAATTTGTCATACGACTGGCTCTAAAACCAATTGTAGGAATGTCGGTAGCTGAGAATCGTGTGATTTAAAATATTCAATTTAATTCACTAACAATATATAGATCATATCGTGCGCGTGGTTGCGGGAGAAGTATCTTGTACTTGAGTAGTAGATCTTCAAACTATCCCACCGAGGTGGAAGAATGATATTGGGCGCGTGAATCGCTAAGAAATATTTCTTTTAAAATTTGATACGTAATTAATTCGATTCGGATTGAGGGTTGTATTATCTTTATACATTTATAAGTCTGGCCTCAGAATCTTAATAGTCGTTTGGTATATATATGGCAGGCGAAGTCAGTAATGAGCGTTTTAGTGTTTTAAACAGCTTGGGCACACTTATATGAAATCAACACATCTTTTTTGAGCTAAATTGACATAAACCTTTATGTTACTGTGAGTAGTGGATGGGTGTGGATGTGTCTCCTCTACTGCAACCAAAAATGGTTAGGAATATTTGATTCCATATTCCCAAATGGTGTTGGAGACCAATCAACTCTTTTCAACTTTCCTTCTTGCTTTTGGTTTCTGTTTAGAAAGGAATTAGTCATACTCTTGCCAAACCATTCCATATTTCTTTGTTTCTGAAGAAAATTAAAGAACTACACTAAAGATTGCAATTGCTGCAATTTTTGCAACTAAGTTCATTTTTCCATGGAAGGAATATGTAAGAAACTAGAACCATCTTCTCTATTATCATCCCTAAGAGCTACATTACTACAAGGAAAAAGAAAATTAAGTTGGCCTACTTGTTTTTCAGTCCTAGTATATGATTTGGCTTTCCATTTGCACCTGTATCAGATTGAATTTTGTTCTTCATTTGTATGTACAGAAACTACAAGATAGTCTATTTGATGCCGCTCATGGAATTTCCCTTCTTGCAGAAAGACTGTCTTCGTCTTCTTCCTTGAAAAATTCAATCTGGTTATGGGATCCGCCTGTTTGATTCATTGGAAAATTCGACTTACAGCTCATGAAGAACAAACAACTCAGAATTGTGTCAAGAACAATAAGGAGGGAATGCAAGTAAGCAATGAGCAGACCCTCAGAGGCCATAGAAATGCAGTCTGATCTTCCAACAATTCGGTATCGAAACAATTCTCCAATGGCAGCAGCACCTAAATTAGCAGGCAGAGACATCAACAGAGCCCTTGATTTCCCAACCCTCCTCAGGAAATTGCAGGCCTTAAAGACTGCTAGAAACCCGGAACAATTCTCAGTCTCTGTCACAACCAGAGAAAAATTGCAGATAACCATGGTGTAAGGCCAGAAAGGAGGGAAAAACGAATCTGAAACAAACAGTATGAGAGGATTCTTGGTGAAAATCCAAATGATTCAGGGAATTAATCCCAATGGGCAGGACTGAAGGCAACTATAATGGCTGTGACGATGATCACTGAATTGCAGATTTGAGTCAGGAAGAGGGACTTGTACAGTGAAATCAAAGAGGAAAATGATGGCGGAAGAATCATTTTTTGCTGATTCAGAGCTTGAATTATACAACCCTTTGCCATGACAATGGAGAAAAGTGTGAAGAGGAGACTGAAAACAGAGGAAGAGGAAGAGGAGAAGGTCTGCAAGAGAAGAACAAAAACAGAAAAAGGAAGCATGAGGAGAACCGGGATGGTGGTGAAATACTGATAATACTTGAGAAAGATGAAGATTGATCTCCTAAACATCTTTGGTGTTCCGATCTCCATATCTGCAGATGGGGTTTCTTCCATTTGAGGAGGAGATAGAGAAAATTTCTGTTTACGGAATAGCAGAAGAAAGATTAGATGCGCGGATTATGTACTGATTTTCCCAGAGTTTTCTTCCTCTTTTCCCTATCACTTTCCTTGCCCAATGAATGACATCTACTTGGCTCATTTTCATTCAAAATGGTTCCTATAAGTCAAAAAATATAAATATTTTTAATTTTAAGGAAAAATAGCTTTTTTTGTTGGAAAGAAAAATAATATTATTGATTCTAACTTATAATATATATTTATAGCTAAAAACCATATATGATGAAATAATATCAAAGTTAATAGTATAATAAATCGATATAGAGTCTACATATTTGATAATATAGTAGTATAATATATGCAATAGCTTTAGTTTTGATATAATGCTGTGTAATTTGATATATTTGAGCTTTACTCCAGGCAATTTGCTTATCTGGGTGGCTATAGATAAAATGTCATATCAGATGAACAATGTATCTATAGTAACAAACGGAGTAATAATACGGCAGATAAAGCGGCTGTGATATGAAAATATACGAGAAAGGTGATTTAGAGATTCGAGAATAGCCAATGGCCTCATTCAGTACTTGAGAAAAATAGAGGCATAAAAGAATAAGATGAGAAAAAAAAGAAAAAAGAAACTAATATCTTGGATTCTTTAATGAAAAAAAAAGATGGTTTCAACTAGGATATGAATTTGTTTTGAAAACTACAGATGTTATATCATTTATGTTATCTATTGAACCAAATATGAGAAAATATTAATAATATGTATGATATATTAGTTACCTTTTTTTTTTGTTCGGTTGTGAGATGTCTTGGCGAATTAGTATCTTAAAATTAAACGATGAATTTATAATGATCGTAAGCATCATAATCTGTTTGTCTTAAATTCCATTTTAGAGCCAACGATTAAAAAAAAAAAAAACTTCAACTATCTCATCTACTTGTTGGGTGATAGCTACAATTTTTTTCAACCCCTTATACATGACATAAGTTATCTTTAAGTTGAAAAATAGGTTATATATGAAATATATCATAAATCTATTTATTATTAATATTATTATTTTAAAAATAAAATTTTTAATACTAACATTTAAATTTAAAATTTAAAAATAAGTTAAAATATTTACAAAATACCTTGAGTAAAATAATATCAATATATATATATATCTATATATATATATATATATACTATATATATATATATATATATATTGTGTTCTTATATAAATTTCATTAAATTGAATTATAATTTATTTGATGACATCTATATGCACAAAGTTTGTCTTCATAATTATTTAGACATTTTAATATTTATACTAACATATTAAAGTGAATTTATTAAGAGCCCCTTGAGACTAGACTCAGTGATAAAATGGTGAGTTGGGTATATGGAAGAACCATGATGGAATCTATAATATTTTATTATAATGTCGTATATAAAGTGAATAGATGTAAAAAATAAAAAATGAAAAATAATTAGCATCAATATATTAATTTATCTTAATAAAAAGATAAATATTTTATTTTTTCTAGTGAGCCAAGCTAGCTAAAAAATAAACATCATTTTTATCCATATACTTAATATATATGATATACTTTAATGACTTAAGAATGACTCAAGAATGACCTAAATTTGAAATGTAGTGACAATGAAAGTCAATTCTAATTATATAGACCTAAATTTGAAATGGGTTTTGATAATATAGTATTGCATAATATTTCTTGGCTTTTAGTTATTGTATCTTGCCAGTATGTTTGATATCTTTGGTGATCGGATCCGTTTCTGCACTTGTATGAATTATTTTTATAAATAAATCTAAACATAAGATGTAGCAATCTTACCGTGGATAATAATTGTGTAACTAACGTCGATAGCGAAACAACAAAAATATAAAAAATCTTAAATGGGTATTTAGTTAATAGAATCTAAAAAACCCTTCTTTCGAAGAAGAATAAGTTATATAAAGAGCAATGAGAAAAAAAAGAAAACAACGGCTAAAGAAAAATAAAAACTAATATACTTAATATGATAGACTTTAATGTAGAATGACCAAAATTTCAAATGCAATTGACAATAAAGTCAATTCTAATTATAATGATCTTATTATAAGTATGTACTCATGCTTCTAGGGTCTTAGAAACAACTTTCTCTGTATCTTATGAAATGTGATGTTACTAATTTATATATTTGAATAACCATGAAATAACTTATTTCAAAAAACAAAAATAAAAATATAAAAATTTTCATAAGAATGAGAGTAAATAAGCATTGAGGAGAAAAATTGCCCAACATTATGAACGTTCTAAATGTGCTACCATGTAAACTCTATCATGAAGGATAAGTTTCCAAAAATCACCTTTTCCATATATCATAACTAAATCTAAGTTTTCAATCAATTAAATCTTATTAAAAAAACGACATGCATGTCTAACTCCTACTTTTAAATACAAAAATAAATTATCTTCTAGTGCGAATATCACTTTCTTCTTGACATGTACATCATAATACGCTTTTATTTAGAAAGCAAAGTGTATGTTTATCTTTAATTTGTGAAAACCTATGGGTGAAAGTTATCACTATCAACCATGTGAAAAGAGAGAGTGACGCTTTCAAATTTTGTAAGGAAGGAAAGCTCGTCCAACGTTTGGAGATCAGGGGATAACATCACTAGTGGCCGGGGATGCTTCAAGATTCATAAGGGTTTATTGGCCAAGATGCATGGCTAATGGATTAGGTGTCGGTCGTTGGAGATTTCATTGAAAGTCGGTATGTGATGGGGAAGTATTTATCCCGAAGAAGGTATACGATCTTATTAAAAGGTGAGTTTAGAGTGAATGTTGTCGAGTGTGGGTCGCCGGTTTTGGTATGTGAATAATCACGATTTGAATCGGTTTCGCATGAATATGAAGTGGTAGTTAAGGCTTTTAGAGATTCTGCCAATCAGGCTAGTCTTTTGGGTTGGGTTTGAGAACAACGTAGATTTAATTAAATCCTATTTTTGTAGTTTTTGAAAATTGTTTTTTTCTTAACAAGAAAAACAAGGAAAATAGTAAGAATATGTTTAAGTCCCTTTTTTGAGTTTTAAAAAGCAAGCAAATAATAAATTTAGAGAAAAAAAAACAAAATTTCAAAAATTCAAAGAATACCAAAATGGTATTCTATGTGTTTAAAAAAAAAAAAAGTTTTCAAGAACTTTTTTTTTTGAAAAAATATATATTTATTGATTCGTAAAAACACATAATCAAAAGTCTTAAAATCATTAGAGGTTGGTCTTTTGGGTTGGGTTTTCCGATTGGGCTTGAGGCTCCATCATTGGTCATCCTCCTTTTGTAGTTTTTGAAAAGTGTTTTTTTTTTTTATGGGAAAAACAAGAAAAACAAGGAAAATAGTAAGAATATGTTTAGGTCCCTTTTTTGAGTTTTAAAAAACAATAAAATAATAAAATTAGAGAATTTTTTTTTTTCAAAAATTGAAAGAATCCAATATAGTATTCTATGTATTTAAAAAAAAAAGTTTTCAAGAAATATTTTTTTTAAAAAAGATAAATTTATTAACACAGAATCAAAAGTCTTAAAACCATTAGAGGATGATGCAACATTCCCGGTTAATAACAAAAGGAAACAACTCAAGGCCTACATGTTTGGTAAAATGCCTAGAATACCTAAGATTTTAGATTTCTAACACATTGACAATGATGACTCTACTTGATCGAAACTTTGCTATATAAAACGACAATACGAAAACCCATGAAAAAGCCAACTGTTAACTATAGAATTGTACGTTGCAATAAGTAGGCGACAAAACATACCATAGCATGTCAACGACAATAACACAAAAAAATAAATGAAAACGAAGGAAAACTTAGATCGGTATGTTATAAATCATTTTATTGAAAAAGAAAACTCACATTTGGGAAAGAACGATGAAAAATATGATTTCAGATCAATAATAATAAAAAAATTATCCCTCATTTGTAACGAATAAGAGGGAGGGACGACTAGAGTTTTTAGAGACGAGAGGGGGATGAGTCTTGATTGCTTTTTCTCTAGGAACATTTTTAAGAAACAATAACCCTAACATGCCCATATATTTTGGTTAATTTTATCTTAAAACATCCAATTTTAATTTAAAAATAAAAAATAAAACATACAATTTTAATTAATAAAATGAGACTGCTGAAGTTCATAAAAAAGAAAAAATAAAAAAGATTTGGGGATTCCAAGTTTTTGTTAATCGAGTAATTTGAATGCTAAATTATAGAAATTAAAATAAAAAATATGCAATTAAATTTTATCCCAATCGTATAGAATCATAATTCAATAATTTGATTGAGAATTAAGAGACAACAATAGTAATAGTTGAAATGGACGGCAGATAACAGGGCTGTGACCAGACTTTAACAGGGCTGTGACCAGAAAAAGTCTGGTCACAGTCAACCGCCCCACTTCTTTGATTCTTTGCCACGGCGTAGAGTCAGACTCATATTCCAGTCGTTCTTATCTGCTCCGACGCCACCGGCCGCGCGACTATCTCCAGTCCGGCGATCTATTGTACCGGTGAGTCTCGTCTGAAGCCCTAATCACCGCGTTCGACCACATCTCACATCATTTCTTCTAGTTTCAAATAAATCTAGGTCTTCTATTGTTGTGGGTACAATGATCTAGATCAATGATTAGTGATGATTTTGGGTCTAATAGTTGTTGTCGTATCATAACTGCTCTGTCCCGTTGTGTCTCAAATCTACCAAGTCAAATCATTGAGATAGAATGACATCGGTACTTAATTTGTGATAGTTGTACCGGAGTTCAGTGGTTTGTATGACCTGGGTATCTTAAGTGGTTTCTGGTGATTGTTATTTTTGTTCACTCTTGTCAGATAATCTATCAGACAATATCACAATATGTCAGTTAAATAGATCGGGATAATTCATGATGAAATACCTATAGTTGGTGATATAGATAGTTTATCTTTGCATCCTGTTGGATGTCTTAATTTAGGTACAAATACACTGCTGATGATGTTATCTTAAACTCTCATGATGTGCATGAATCTTAATTTCAGTTTGGAGTCTTTTAGCTATAAGTGCAAAAACCGGATACTGCATGCCATAGTCGTGTCTATAGATTACACCATTATTAGATAGCATTCCCAAGTTTACTGCCTGTTTGAATATGTATTTTGGCAATCTTCTCTGCATTGATTCTCAATTCAATACAAATTTAAATAGAGCACCAAATGACAACCCAATGTGGGCCATGACTTATCCACGAGTCCCTTGATTCTGCTTTGATTTTCTTTTTCCTTCCTCTTGCTCCTGCCTGTTGCGAACAGAAAATTGGGCATGTTGTCCATGAAAAACACTGCAAATAGCAGTAGTTGTTTGGTTGGTCTACTCCTTTTGGCTGTTGGGATGAGATCTTGATAATTTCCAGTTCTTTTATTTTGTTAACTTCCCTCATGTCTCTGGACTATCCTGAGATGTACTAAATTCTATTCATGTCTATAGACCCATGTGAGTGTATCTGTGCATGTTCTCTTGTGGCTGCAAGATGCAGCACTGCCCTGTGTTCTGAGTTTTAATCTTGAACTCTAGTAGGAATGACCATCTTCATTTTGTTTTTGAACCTTAAGCATGGCTTTGAAGTTAACTTGCACGGGTTTGCTCCTCATTTTATGAAATTCATCATGTGACATGGTCAATGTGTATTTAATTTCTACACTATGTTATTATATCTTCATTCAGATTTACTTTTGTCCTTCTGTTTGGTGGTTTGATGTTTGAAGTACCTTGCACTGGTTTGAACTTAGAAAACTAGGTGTTTAATGGGCACTCCTTTGAAAGTCAATAAGAACTTGGTTTGAGTTAATTATGGCATCCAGGCGCCAAGTGCGGTGTATAGTCGTCTTCCTGCTGATGATAGGTATGATAGTAAATTTGAAGCCCTCGGTTTGACTATACACCAAAGTCAGCAGTAAAATCCCCTGGAAATCCCATTGCTCTGGCACTTTTCCTGCTTTTCTTGGAATACTTCTTGTTCTCTCTGTCATTTTTATCTTCACAGGTCACATGGGTGGGAGATAAGTCCCAGGCCTATGGGTGAAGTTATCACTATCAACCATGTGAAAGAAAGAAAATGACGCTTTCAAAATTTGTAGGAAGAAAGCTCGTCAACGTTTGGAGATCAGGGATAACATCACTAGTGGCGGGGGGATGCTTCAAAGATTCATAAGGCTTTACTGGCCAAGATGGCGGCTAATGGATTAGGTGTCAGTTTGCTTCGTCCTGATTAGTATGCCTAATTCTATTTAAGCGTAGGAATTATAGTCGTCTAGCATTGTTGTAATCTGTAGAATCGCGGAGTCGTCTCGCGAGAATTAGTCACGATTCGGTTGATCAATAGAATTCTTCTCCACTAAAAGTATGATTTAAAGAAAAGCGCCCAGTGTTGTGTTGTTGATTGAATGGTTGATTGGTTTGAATGTTTTAAATAGAAGAAACGATTCTTTAGGGTTTTAGGGTTCCACTCATACGATCGGGTAAGTCCCGCATAACATTTTATAAAGTAAATCCCAAGGCAATTTGATAAATGGTCTTCGATGGAGGATTTATCTTTAAATCTTGGAAAATGAGATGATCAAAATCTTAAACACTTGTTTCTCAATTAAAAATGAACCGCTAGTTGGCATTATGATCAAGCTGCGTGTCTTAGAATATCTCGTTAACACGTTGTCAAATTTGTCAACTAAGGTTTAAACCTTTCTACACAAGTGATCAATATTACACAATCCATTGAAAATCAAAGGAAGGAATTGAGGGACTTTACCTTGATCAGGGTGAGTTTCCTATATGATCGGCCCAGTAGGGGTTTAGAACTTCAATAAAATTTATATGAACAATTAAAGTTGAGGAACAATTAATCATCAAAAACGATCTGGCCCAATCGAGATTAACTTGTAAGGCGAGAATGAAGAATATGGAATGCTAGATTTAAAAAGCAAAATAAATATTTATCTTTGAAAGATTACAAACTCTTGAATCCAAAACTTCTAAAAGAATGGAAATCTCAAATGCGGATCTACAAGGTACCCTCAAAAATTGGAAAAATACTTAAAAGCCTAAATACTAGAAGTGAAAGACTCAAAACTCAAGAAAAAAGCTAAAAAAATCTCAAAGATCATACAATACTTGTGTCCTCCTCGCTTTTATAGCCCCTCCAAGTGATTTTCCCATTTTTGGTTGGCTTGAAAGTGTCCTCACGTAAGTTGAATTCTTGGACAATTCCCGCAAGTTCCATAAAGTTCTACCGGTAGGACTTTAAGTTCTCCGTGGGACTTGCTTCTTCAAATTTCAATGATTCTCGGGGTAGGACGAAGTTCTGCGTGGGACTTGTCTGCAGTGCTTTCCTTGCTTGTTGGGGTTCGAGCCGTCAATTTCTCTTGCATCCACATTGCTTCATATTGGCTTCAGAGCTTACATCCTTGTGCACTTCGTTTTAAACTGAAGAGCGCGCACAAATCTAAAAACCTGAAGATATTAGAGTACGTTCTTATGCCAAATGTAGTACATTGTGATTTAAATGTGTTAGATTCGTTATAATTATCACTCAATTGTGTATTCATCCGCACCCCCGACGCTGCGTCTTGCTAGTCCCTAGCAAGATTTAGATCGGAACTACCCACTAGGTATGAAAACAAGGCGCTCGGTACAATCAAGCTTTGCAAAAATCTCAAAATAGCACTTATGGAGTAGAGCATTTCACCGCGTTAGTATGCACCAGCATGACTCAATTGCCCAACCACATTCTTACACAATGAACATTATAACACGTTAACACAAATTTGGTTATTCAAATAAGGATTATGGGTTTAAGAAGTGTAAGGTAGTCATGCTTATAGTGAACTGTAATGATCAAAATAAGGTAAGCAATTATATAACATAGAACATGTAACCATCATGCATAAAGTCAAAAGGAGCAGAAAACATAAGCCGAATCAAGAGTCTTAACAGTTTGCCTTAATACCTGACCATGGGTGTAATGAAAGGGAAAATCAAAATGGGTGTTGGCATAACATGGCTAAGGTCTACCGGTGCCAACACCACTCTAAGAAACGAGTCTAACACAACTCTGTGAGTGTCGCCCTCATCCTCTTCGAGAAGAGAATGCGTCCTCGTCCACACAATCGTCCAATTCATCTGATTCTCCTCATCTGGAGAAGTAGCATCGTGTCCCGACTCTCCTGAAAGATGTGGCTCTCAGTGCGGAAGACGTCCCGGTCGTATACGCTTCCGGATGCACTTGAACCATCCCTTGATCGGCCGCTCCATCCTCTTCAAAGCGATGTGCTCGCTAGGTCTTCAGGCATGGAAGGAAATGGTCCGTAGGAGAGTGAAGGCAGGACGTAGTCTAGTAAATTGCTCGGCTCTTCGCCCAAAGTCTTAGTCGTGATGCGCTCTGGCAGAGATATCCACCCTTTTTCTTCTTGTTCCCCTCATCCCGCTTCTTCTATTACTAGTCACAAGTGGGGGAGCGGAATCTCGGTTTGAGCGAATATTGTAGAAACTCTCGTAGCGCGCCATATGACTTCAGTGCATAATCAATAAGTTTTCCAGTCAACCTCGTATAACAATGAATCACGTTCTTGGTAGGAGACTTTTTTCACAACCATTCGACGAAACACGATTGTGGATGATCTTGTTCATCGGCGTATTCATTTAACTTTCGGGAACAAATTCTTGTCTCATAAATCCATTCATGGAGTGCAGGGCTGGGTGCACATAGCCTCGGTGAATAGTGGGCATCGAAATCGATAATATTTTGAGTGGATATGGCGTCAGAACCGTCGGCGGAATATAGTGCAAGGCATGTGCTATCAGTCGGGAGTGACCTGAAGTTTGCTTTCCCATCTTGAAGTTTCCAATACGAGTCGACCGATTTTCCTTCAGAATTGGAGTAGAACTCCCGAACTACAGAAGGTAAATATCCGCGATCCCCAGAGTGCACGAAGTGCATATTTTGTTCCTGGATAATTACCCTGATGGGATGCGAATATAAGAATGTTTCCAAATTGACACCCCTCTCGCATCGGAAACCTCTATTCGCCATTAACTAAACCCATTTCTCGTGCTCACCCTCAGAATCTTCGGTAAGCATAGCCTCTATTTCTTCATCGACACTCTCAGATAAATCCTCACTTTACGAAGAGGATAGCACAATTTCCTTTTCTCTTTTCAGCGTTGGTGGCATCGGGCTTTCTTCTTCTGCTTCGTTCCATAGAGGACCTCGATGCCTTCCTTTCTGTATTCTTGAGCGTGCCATGGGATGGCAATGATAGCAATGCGGCCAGGATGGCGAAATAAATCATCATATCCCGATTACCACTGTCTCGGCCAACATTGAGGTGGCCTGTGTACATCTAATAGTAGTCTCACGCCCACGTATGGAGAGCATAGCCTCCGTCCAACAATCACCGAATAATAGCGGCAAAAATCCAACCCGCAAGGTCCATATATGGCGAAAAGAGATCAACAATGCTAATGGGGAGTTGTAAAGCTTACACGTCACGAACATTGTTTGTGAGTAACCAATCTGGAACTCGGGCAAGAAAACCACAGTGGGGCCAGGCTTGGGAGTGTGACTCTAGAGGAACACGGCTAGGCTTCTTCTTGTTGGGTGTCAAAAGCGAAAGGAATATGAAGAGGTGCCAAGATTTTTGGGTTAAAGCCCTTCCCGATTTCATGATCCTACGGTGGTTAGATTCTCTGGGTGGGACAGCCACTTGCCCACTTTTGTTAAGATTCTAGGTAGGACTTTAAAGTTCTCTGGTGGACTTACCTCGAAAAACCGATTTTTCTTCTTCTTTTTTTGAATATATATATAATGAATATATATATATATATATATATATATATATATATATATATATATATATATATATATATTTCACTTTTGGGATGGTGGTGCATATACATCTTGACTGTTCAAGCGCCTTTCATCCGGGTTTTACGCATGTTTATTTTCTCTTGTTAATTCCATAGCGGCGCATTTGTAGACTTAGCCTTTGTAATTCATTCTTGGATATCTTCAAACTCCATGAGAATCTTCTTTGTTCCATGGTCCAAGTTCTCAGGTTCGAATAAACTTGACAATGAAGCTGAAATGGGTGCGAGTTGAGACACTACAAATCCACGGGTATGCACAGAAATGATGGCCTCTAATCATTTTCACTTATGCAGGTGTTAAGTAAAGACATGATGCATGGAAATTAACTTGGCCCGGCTAAAATGATGCACAATTGGGGAAACAATCACGACGGTCGGAAATTTTGGCCCATAAGTGCGCAGTTTGGGTGAGTAAAGTAGGTAGAATCTGAGGAAAGCAGTTCACGAGAAGAATATAAGTCTTGTTAAGATGCACGGCCACGATAGATGATGTGGAGAGTATATGAGATCAAGCGAATTTATGTCGAGTGCATGTAAACATAATACTCGAAAGCGCAAATTTTGAAAAAATTTGACCACGAACATATACTTGACGCATAGTTACATTCGACGTGTACACCTACCCCTGGCAGAAACCAGCATTGTCCGATCGTTGAACTGAGTACCCCACAACGAAATTTGAGGGATCACAAAAACAACAGCCCCACGATTTGTATTTTCTATGTTGTTGAAAAGCAAATCATATCGCCTTGATTGAAGTAAAACAATAAAATAGAAAGCAGAATAAAATAAAAGCAAAACTATTTACAACAATTTGAGGCCGAGGTTACTTGGAAGGAGAGAGTTTTGGTAGGCGGGTCTACGAATCCACGGTGTGCTTTCGTGAGGAGAAATGCTCAAGAATGGTTTTGAGCGTTGGCCGTTCGCGAAGAAGAGTTCCCATTGTCGGGATTTTCAATTTCCACGGCTCGTATGGATAAACCACCTTGACGATGAAAGGGCGATCCAGCGGGCGAAGACTTTCGGGGAGTCGTCTGTTCGGAACTATCTGTGATGCTACGATTGGGTTCGAAGTTTTCTGGTAATAGACTTGTCATGGAATAACTTGAGTACTCCTTGTAAATTATGGAGCTTTCATCACGATTCCCCTCATGACTCTTCAAGTTCATTTAAGCGCAATATTATTTGCTTTGCTTGAGTTAGATCGAATTAAAAGTTGAGAATACTTTAGTAAGCTTGGTGTTCCCCTCTCTGCGGCAAATGGCAAGCTTTGCCATAAACTAGCCTATAGGGAGACATGCGAGGGGAAACGATTTTAAAGAGCGGTCTGGTATGCGAAACATCGGTAAGAGCGGAGTGACCAATCTTTCGATTCGAGGCAAATTGTCTTTTCTAAAATGTGTTTATCTCCCTATTAGCTAGCTCGGCCTGACCATTGATGCATTGGGTATTAAGTCGTGGATACTTATGGGTGACTCCATATTTCTTTATGATTTTCAAGATCGATTCTTTTAATGGAGTCCACCATCGCTAATAATTGGCGTTCAAGCGAGAAAAAATAT
Source organism: Tetrastigma voinierianum (assembly GCA_016808115.1). Taxonomy (NCBI): domain Eukaryota; kingdom Viridiplantae; phylum Streptophyta; class Magnoliopsida; order Vitales; family Vitaceae; genus Tetrastigma; species Tetrastigma voinierianum. The sequence goes on from JAEQBH010001503.1 coordinate 691,435, forward strand.
GTTCCTTTATAAATTTCAAAGCAACCTTATGGTCATTGGTTTCTCGTTGGAATTGCCTCAACCCATAGACACGTAATCAGGATAATAAAATGTAGAGATAGCCACGAAGGGGAAAAGAGTACGTGAAATTGATACTGACAATAAAAATTTCAATGATTAAGAATTTGGGGTAAGAGGCATCATGTTCCGGCTTTGTGACCCCTCCTAGTTCTTGGCATTGAGCACATGTTTGCGAGGAAATCAAAGCAGTCTTTAAATAGAAGTGGGCGATAAAACCCGGCTTGCAAAATCTTATCTGCAGTTTTCCGTGCAGAGAAATATCCTCCATGAGCTAGAATAATAAAGGTCAAATCGTGCTGCTCATCATTAGATTTGCTCTCCTCATTATTTGATCACAGACGGTATTTAAATAGATATGGATCATCAAAATAGTATTTCTTAATATAAATGAATTTCTTTTGTTGAAGTCCATTGAGGGTGGAATCGGCCGGTGACTAGGTAATTCACTATGTCGACATACCATGGGTAATGAGACGAAGCGAAAGTTGTTCATCGGAAAGCTATCACCTATGGGTATGCCATGGGAGTTGGATTCTGGAACTAATCGAGATAAGTGGTCAACAACCACATTCTCATTATACATCTTTTAATGGTCAAGTTGAATTCTTCCAGCCAGTAAAATCCACCTAGTTAACCTTGGTTTCGTATCTTTGCTTAGAGCAAGTACTTGAAAATTTGCATGATCTTGTGAAATGGTCACGGAGCCAACAATATGCACAGATTTTCTAGAGCAAAGGCATTTGCTAGAAACTCTTTTACGTGGTTGTGTAGTTAGCTGAGGCGAGTCTAGTGTCTTCTTGGCATAGTAAATGACAAAAGCCTTTTTGTCCTCCTCTGTCTAACACGGCTCCATGTGGCATAATCACTTCCTTCGCACATGATCTCAAATGGGAGGTCGATTAGGAGACATGATTGGTGGTGACACTAGCATGCCCGAGGCTTAGCAAGCGAGTCACAAGCTTGTGACCATGTGAAGGGACATCTTCAGCGAGCAAAGTACACATAAGGGTGGGCTGTACTTAAAATCTTTATAAACCTTCTATAAAAAACCTGACCATAGCCCCGAGAATGACCTTATGTCTCTAACACATAGGAGTAGGGAGGTTGGAAATCGGTTCAACTTTGGCCTTATCAACTTTGATTCCATCTTTTGATACAATGTGGCCTAAGACAATTCCTTGTGTTACCATGAAGTGACATTTCTCCCAGTTAACACAGATTTTCTCTTGGCACCTCTCCACGAAACTTTACGTAAGTTCTCTGCGACTCGAGCAGTCACCAAGCGAAATCATCCATGAAGATTTCCAATATGATTTCTATCATGTCGCGAAGATTCCCATCATGTTATCGTTTGGAATGTTAAGTTGCGATGCATAGTCCAAGGCATTTTCCTAAAAATGAAGGTACGAAAGAGCCCAGTGAATGTAGTTTTTTGCGTCTTGGCTATCTCAATTTGATTGTACTGCAGGTACGTGAGCGGCGCGGTGTGTAAAATGCGCCTATGTGCCCAAGTGCGCGTCGCGCCAGTAATATAGTGTACTGAGTATCGGTATCGATCCACGGGGGAAAGATGAATTGACTCTGAAGATTACGCTTTTTAGACAATATGCGAATAAATGATTCTAAGAAATTTGCGTACTAAGCGTAAGCTAAGCTGGTTTTGGTGAATTGATAATGTGGAGCCCACAAGGTTAAATCTCCCCCTGTCACATTCGATGGATTATTACCATAAAGATGTTGTTATTCCGATTGTTTATAACATATCAATGGCCGAGAGTGATCTTACCTCACGAGATATCCTCTCTCGAGGTATATTCGCCTATTTAGTGAATAGAATCGAGTACCTCTTTCTATCTCGACTCGGTATTAAAAATGCTTAATGTTCGACCAAAAAACCACCTTCGAGTTGGAATATCTCTATTACCCGAGATAAATTTAAAAATTTCTATAGAGATCGAATACCCTCATCTCTCGAATCTCGGATCTTGAGTGTAAGTATGTGTTAATATTGGCGAGATATTATCATATAATTAACATGCGAGTATAGGCGGATGTGATAAATTAACAACAATTGATTAACATGAAGGTTAAATTCTAATCCATTATGCAGCCGGGGTTTGATGTAACCTAAATAAGTTTAGAACATCATGAAGAAGAAACAAAATATGTAATGTGAAGAACATCCTCATGTGATCGAAAATAATCAAAACAACCTTGAAAAACCAATCTGAAAGTCGAGGAGATCCTTGAAATTACGTATTTGCAGGGTTCTCGATTCCGTATCTCTGAGGCGCACGTTCTTCCAATGCCCCCAAATCCAGGCCCCTCGCATTTAATGATGAGATGCAGATTTTGAGCGTCGCGGCGTGGTGACGTCGCTGACGTGGTGGCAGCTCGACGTGGTGGTAGTTGAAACCTGCGTTTATTTACGTGTCGTGACTTGGTGGCGTGTGACGTGGAAGCGTGCGACTTGACGTCGCGGCGTGGCGATGACTTCCTTGCATGCTCCTCATTTCTTTAAAAAAAAAAAAAAAAAAAAAAAAAAAAAAAAAAAAAAAAACTTAAAAATGGCTTCCAAGTTGTTCTTTTAAGCCTCATCATGCACGTATTCCCAAAACAAAAACTAAATAAGGAATCTAACACTAAAATTATATAAATAGTAAATCAACGCGAAAATGCAAATTGTGCAGTATAATCACGAGTGTTTTAAGTACTCATCACCCCGAAACTTAATTTCTTGCTTGCCCTCAAGCAGAAGCGGAGCTCTAAGCAGGGACACACGAGCACTATGCAACTCACCCAAGACGGTAATGCCATGTCTTTGAGAAAAATGAGGATCGATTTGGGTGATTCACATACCCTTTGTTTTGCTCGATGTTAGTGAAGGCATACGAGATACTTGACTTCGGTGACTTCGATTGGGGGTATGTGAAGCCCGACTGGCCATCCTCCATAAATCATTAATAGCGTTCCCCCAAAACCACCTGTGTACTGTAGTGGTGACCTCCAGAATATGCACGAGTTTCGATACCCCCAGGCAAAGTTCAACCCACTTTATTAGGAAGAATCGAACTAGACAAGGATAGGAACGCGCAAATTATTCATGTCTACATATACAAATTTCCTATGTACCAAAACAAAATGGAAGAAGACCTAGTGCGAAGTTTTAGCGAGTGTTCACGTAGCGGGGATCCATTGGTGACTCCCCACCGGTTAGTTAAGGGCACGGGCATTAAGTTCCCTTCAAACTTCACCCGAACCTTCAGCCCAGACTCGATGTAGGTTGCGTGAATGATCCATCTTCTGTCCCATGTAGCGAGGCGGTGGGGGAGTCAATGACTCCGGCCGAGTTGGCTCGGGGCATTAGGCTTTGATAGGCCCCTCGGGCGTACTTGAGATTCCGATTGTTTGATCAGCTTATTCTTATGCATATGCTATTTTATTTCTTTTCTTTTTCTCTTTTCCTCGTGTTTTTGTATTTTTCTCTTTTTGGTTGGGGCTCGATGGCAATCCTCTTTTGTTTAGATTGTCCCATCACTTTCAAATGGTTCGAATCTCCTAGGTTGGTCGACTTTAGTAGTTAGTTCGGTACTTATGCATACTCGATGCGTCACTAGTGTAGGTGTGATGAGTTTTGAGAGTGGTTCTTATTTACCGGGATTGCGGTTCACTAGCCTTTTTCACCTATTGATCTAATTACCGAGCATCGAACAAATGTATGCATCACGAACAAATCTATAGTGAGATTCAATCTAAAATCTGACTCAATTTTCAACATGCTTTGCTTGGAATACAATTACTACGTATGCATGAATATCTAAAAACGAGCAAACAATAGCTGTGACTCACGGCACTAAGCAAAATATGCGTGCCTGATAACTCGACAAATACTAACACTACCACAAGCGCATGCAATACTAAAAACAAAACACAACCCAAATGCGAACAACTAACAATACTATAAACTACTAAAACTAAAACAAACGCAAATAAAGCAGTGATAAACAAAACATAGTATCAGAACAAAATACCACACGAGCAAAGATCAGTGTCCCAACGGTAAAATAAAAATATAGAGGGTAAGGTTTCCCCACATGTGAATCCATTCTTGATGGCGGTGGCGATTAATTTCAGTGGAAAGCTAGGAGGCTACTTGTGAAATTGTTTGCATAACTTCTTCTTCTTTATTAGAATGATGGCACGATTGGCGAGAGCGTGCGCATGTCGGCCGAGCGCCTCCATTGTCTGATGCTTAGGGACTCGGTGCTCCACTGGGTCTCATCCGGAATGCGTCAAAGCGCTCGGTGGTGAAACACGGGTCCTCAATATCGGGGGAAGGACTAGGAGGGACGGTCGCTGAGGGCTGGCAGGGGTGGAGGTGGTGGAGGTGAGCGAGAATTGGCGATGTCCTCTGGGTGTCACCCGAGGAATCCATAAGCGGCAGATGTGCGGGCTGATCTCGTCGAGGGCTCATGGCGGGAGTCTTGGCGCCCCCCTCGGGTTGCGGGACGCGGTGTGTCAGCAGCGATATAGTCTTAGTGGGTGAAGCCGAGGCCTGGGTGGTGTCAAGGGGCACCGGCTTGTTGCATAAGCCAAATATCGAGGAAAAGGGTGCGGAGTTCTTTCGCATCCGGTTATGGAGGATGGCATCTCGATAACGCGACGTCGAAATGGTATATCTGTGAGATAGCGTAGTTGGCTTGGGCCCAGGCGTCGCTGCGCGCGTTCGTCGTCGGTATAAGGCGAAGTGATAAATGATACCACCGCCGAGGAATGTAGGCCCGAATGCTTGGCGCCGAAATTTCTTGCGTGGCCAGCGCTATTGATCCGCCGGCTCCACCTTGACCTTTGTGGTCCAGCACTCGGATGACCTCATGTTGATCGGGGTGCTGTGGGGCGATCAAAGGGCCCGGTGGGATATCGCTCGAGGCCATGTAGCTATTGATCGGCATCCCGGCGGCGGTCGACCCGATACCACCGCACCGACCTTTTGAGGGCGTGGGAGGCGAGGTTGGCGTAAGTCGAACTACGCTCATGGCGGTACAGGCGAGGGGTTGGCCTGAAAGCACGCCTTGACCCTTGGCGCCGATAGTTTTGCTAAAAAATCGTCGGGTGGTGAAACCCCTTCTCCTTAATGAAGGATCGGTTTTGCAAATTATGCTGTAGATCCACGACATCGCGTTTACAAAGCATGAGACGCCGAATGTGGGAGTCGGGCCTGGCTGTGGGCTCGGCAGCGAGCAGCTTCTTTGTTTGCGGACATCCTAAGTTAAACGAATAACAAACACACCTAATATGCCTGACAAAAGAAATTAACTAGAGCACTACCTAAAGACTCAATCGAGACCTAAAGAGGACTCAAAAGCCACTAATGAATCTAGTTGGCAGAAATGACCCCTAAAGACCTCCCTGACTACAAAAACACATAAAACCTAACTACTATACCCAGCTAGAATCGGGCACACGGTGGTGGAAGCCACTATGGTCAAAGCCGGCCAATGTGGGTGACTTCGTTGATCGTGACAGAAAGGAGATCTCACGCGGGTCGGTGAACTTCCGTGCGCGGAGGAGCTAGGGTTTCGAGGAGAGATGGTGCGATTGAAAGGCGAAAATGGCACATTCTTGGTTCGTGAGTCTCACGTCGCGGCGTGCGGGACCACGTCGCGGCGTGGCGGAGGATAACACCAAATGGCGTCGCGGCGTGCGGGATCATTCGGCGTGCTTCGGCGAATATGACTGTGGCGTCAGCGGCGTAGAAATCCGTCGCGACGTGAAATCCGCGTCGCTGGCGTGATGAGCTTCATAAATTGGCGTCAGCGGCGTGAGAATACGCGTCGCGGCGCGTGTGGAGGAAGTGTTAAAGCGGCGTCGCGGCGTGAAAAATCCGCGTCGCTGGCGTGGCCAAAGTAAAGTACGGCGTCGCGGCGTGGAATCACTGCGGTCAGCGGCGTGAAACTTCAAATGGCGTCGCGGCGTGAAATCTCACGTCGCGGCGTGGCGGAGAGCTTCAAAAATGGCGTCGCGGCGTGAAATCTCCGCGTCGGCGGCGTGGCGAAGAAAGGTCTCCCCGAGATAATTTATATACGAAAGCGCCGATTTTTGAGAACTCGCAAGCCTTAAACTTCCTTTTCGGACTTTGAACCCTCTGCAAGCCTCGGACCTACACCTCCGAGTCTCCACGAATTAAACGACAAGCGGCTGCGATCATGGATCGGCTAAATTAAAATTTACGAACAACAATAGGCGTAAACTTAAAGCAAAGTTTTAGAAACTTGGGTTGCCTCCCGAGCGCTATGTTTAATGTCGTTAGCTTCGGCGACCACGAGATCTCGGTATGCGATATTCTTAGAAGAAAGTGGGAAATTTTTACGCGTCTCCTTTTAGTGTGCACACCCCATGTTCAAGGTGGATGAAATACTCTTCTGTTCATGTACTTGCCCTCCTCAGTGTCTTTCTGTGCAATAATAGGCTTTTCCTGGAAGTTATTCGCCTTGTCTTGCAAAATCTCTGTATAATGAAGTTCTGAGATATCTTCATTTGGATCGTCGTCCGGATGCTTCATGGGCTGGAATACATGGAAAATGATCTCTTCTCCGCCCGGACTCTCAATTTGAGTTCACCTTCTTGCACATTGATTTAGAGCTTTTCCGTGGCGGGAAGGGTCTCTGAGTATAATTGGGCTAAATTAGTCTTCCTCCGTATGCAGAATAGAGTCTGGAAGAGCAGATTTACCAACTTTTACTAGGACATTTCGATTATACCCGAGGATGTTGATAAGACCTATCGCAAGTTGCAAGCTGATTGGTCGATTTTGGCTCTCCGACTTTGCCTTTAAACATCGACAATGGCATCAAGTTTATCTTTGGCTCCCGAGTCACACGAGCTTTCGGATACGGTTCCATAGAGACGGTGCATATGCCGGATCTTGAAGTTTTGGGGAAGCTGCTTTGCGGGATGGCCTTTTGCATTCCTCGATTAAGGCAATGGTCCCATACTCTTCGATTTCTTCTTACTTGCAGATCTTTTCATGAATTTCACATAACTTGGCATATTCTCTAATCTTCCCAAAAAATGGTATATTAATATGCGGTTTCTTGAAGATGTCAAGAAACTTTGCGAAGCTACTTCTCAATTTACCTTTCTTCAACCTCACGAGTGCAGGATTGGTATGACGAGGTTCTTATTTTTGTGCATTTCGATTTCTTCCACCTTTTATTATCATGCTTGCCTCCGCTCGTGGGTTTGTACTCATTTTCATCACGGTCGGTCGGGATACTTTGGTCTTGCTCATAATTTTCAATTCTCTTCTGGCTAACTGCGACTCAGAGATTCAACTCTTTTCAACTCCTTAGAGTGATGGCCTTGCAGTGCTCTTTTTCCTTCTCATCTAGGGTTTTACCTCGAATTGCTTGGCAATGATCCGGCATTGCTGCATAGATTGACCCATTTGCCCCATTTGAATCTCTAAATTCCTCCATTGTCTTTGTGATTATTCGGTGGGTTGCTATTCTTTTATGTTCGCCTTAGTCTCATTCATGAATCAAGATAGAAGTTAACATCGTACTAGAGCTTGCCCCCCAATCGGCTTCTTTTCGGTGGTTCATTGCTTCAGTTTGATGGCATATTGTTCGATTGTTCCTCCATCCATACCGCCCAGTTGTTCGACTGTTCGGATTACGATTAGTACGCCACGCCAGCCTTGATTTTGATTACAGTAGTTGTTACCATACGGTCCTTCTTTGGCATGATTGATTCGATTAAATCTAAACCACGTCTTGAGCTTGCTCGGTAATAGGGTTTCTTGGCCCGACATTCTACACTACTATCTTTGTCCTCCTGAGAATTCACACAACTCCCATGGAGGTGGTCTGTATAACATGTCTTTGTTCCACTGGCGCTATTTAGTGTTTAGTCGGTGAGCCCATGATTTACAGTTATTGAGGGCGCATTGTCTGTGCCTGCCGTGTTCTTTGGTGTAGCCTTCTCTCTGAGCCAGCACGATTGAGTGTTGGTTGCGGCATCTTCGATATCTCATACGCTGGTCTTGGTTTTCTTCATCAATGATCCTCGGTGAGGCGTAATATCATTGTTCGGGTTGTATTTCTCGGACCATTGTAGAAGGGTGTGGACTTGCATCCATCACGGTTGGTCGGTGGTGAGGACACTTATGATAATTCATGGAACTGTCCCATGCCTGCACCGGGTTCTCCCCCTACACAATTGGCCGAGGCAGTATTGATCTCCTTGCACAAGTTGTCTGCGTCTTGAAAGGTGGAAACTTTGGTCGAAAGCATGCTTAACTCGTTCCATGTAGTAATAGAGTGGTGGGTGACTAGTTAGCCCGATGCCTCATCCCAGAGTGAGTGGGAATAACCCATGATCTTAGGGCTTCTTCGGTGACCCGTTGTATTTGATGGTATCGCGAGCCGGGGAAGTTAGTGAAATGCATGTTGGCGGGTTCTCATGGGGTAGTCCATTGGAACAATATGTTCTGAAGCATTTGTCTTTGTGGTGACTTCAATTCAAAATTGTTTGCTTGAATTGGCGGCCGTCGATTCTTTGTCTGAACAAGCTGTTGGAGAGTGAACAAACTCATCCTAATAGCATGTACGGATCGTCCATTTGTATGAATCTTTAAGTAAGCAGTTTCTAGTTCGGCTTCTACGTGGTTCGGTTGTTCCACGCCAAAATCTTGTTCTTCGAGTGTTTTCCATGACTATTGGAGTTACATACGATACATTCTCTTGTTCTCGCGCAATCGTACGAGAAGTCTTTACGCTCGGATCACACAAGTGTTGATTTAATTCGGTTTCTTGTCGCATGTACTACTTTAAAACACATGCTGACCTTTACCTGACTAACAAAACCAAATTACCAGTACTTGTAAAAATAACAAAAATAAAGAAAAATTCAGAATATTATCTATATGCTTACTTCTCTATATCAAATTAAAACCTTTCCCGGTAGCGTGAACTTGACAAGCGAGAAGCGATTGTGTAAAATGTACGCCTATGTATGCGCAAGTGCAGCGTCGCCTCGAAGTAATATTATAGTGTACTGGTGTGCAGTATTATCGATCCACGGGAAAGATGAATTGACTACGGAGATTACGCACCCAGGCGATATCACGAATAAATGATTCTAAGAGAGAATTTACGTACCTATTGTAACTAAGCTGGTTTTGGTGAATTGATAGTAAGGAGCCTAGGGTTAAATCTCCCATGTCACATTCGATGGATTATTCTCCTAAAGATGTTGTTATTCAGATTTGTTTATAACGTATCAATGGCGAGGTGATCTTGCCTACGAGATATCCTCTCGAGGTATATTATTTGTTCGTGAATAGAATCAGTATATCTCTATCTCCGACTCGGTATTGATACTTAATGTTCAACAAACCACCTTCGAGTTCGAATATCTACATTCTGCGAATCGGCTAAAGGCTACTCTACCGAGATCCTGAATACCTCATCTCAGATCTCGGATCTTGGTGTAAAGTATGTTAATATTGGCGAGATATTATCATATAATTAACATGCGGTATAAATAGGATGTGATAAATTAACAACTTGATTGATTAACATGAAAGGTTAAATTCTAATCCATTGTACGTAGCGAGAGGGTTTGATGTAACCCTAGAAATAAGTTTAGAACATCATGAAGAGGAAAGAAACAAAATATGTAATGTGAAGAACATCATCATGTGATCAAAATAATCAAAACAATAATGAAAACCAATCTGAAAGTCGAGAGATCATGAAGTACGTGCGAGGTTCTCAATTAAAATTATCTCTGGCATACGTTCTTCAATGCCCCGAAAATCCGAGCCCCCTCGCATTTAATGATGAGATCTGATTTTGGTAGCGTCGACGTGGTGGTAGTTGACTTACGCATTTGTTGGCCCCCACGTCGTGACTTGGTGGCGTCGCGGCGTGGAGAGCGTCGCGGCGATGGCGGTGACTTCCTTGCATGCTCTCATTTCTCCCGAAATGGCTTGGAAGTTGTTCTTTTCGCCTAAGTCATGCACGTATTGTAAAAACTAAATAAAGGAATGCAACACTAAAATTATATAAATAATGCCAAATCAACATGAAAAATGCAAAATTGCCTTGAGTATAATGCGGAGTGTTTTAAGTACTCATCGATCACCCATCAAGAAAACAATAAAATTCATGCCACGCAACTCTCTATAGCATTTGATCAACAAGCAGAGGAAAATGGTCTTTCCTAGTACACGCATTAAGCTTCCTATAGTCTATACACTCTCCATCTGAAGTGACACGAGAATTGGGGGCTAGGCTCGTTATTTTCATTGGCAACTCTTGCTTGACTCCCAGGCTTCTTAGGAACTACGTGTTAGGACTAACCCACTTCTTATGCAATGGGGTAAATAACCCACACATCCGAGAAACTTTAAAACTTCCTTCTTCACCACTTCTTTCATTATTGGGTTCAATCGTCTCTGTGGTTGCCTAGAAGGTTTAACGTCCGCTTCTAAGTGAATTCTATGTGTGCAGATCAAGGGGCTGATTCCCTTAATATCTGCAATTGTCCAGCCTAAAGCAGTCCTGTGGGTTTTCAATATTTCCAAAAGTTGAGTTTCTTGAGTCACTTCTAAGGAGGAAGATATGATTACTGGAAAAGTGTCATGCTCCCACAGAATGCATATTTAAGATGTGTTGGTAAGGTTTTAGCTCGAAGCTTAGGTGGCTTCTCCTCGAAGGCAATGTCCTCTCTCATTTGGTGAAGGTTCAAATTTAGGTACCCCACTGTTAACTAAATACACATCTTTATGCTTTCAATTATAGAGTGGAAACTCGACTCCAAAGTGGTCACTTCCTCATCGATTGGTGACGGACACTGACAAGAGGATCATGAGACATTATCGGAGGGTATTTTTGTACCAGGAGTCCAATCATATTAATTTCACCGCGTGTCTTCTTCATCCCCATTCCTTTGATTACATTGAAAATATTGATTAACGGTCATGTTCCCGAATAGAGGTGTCATTGGAGCGCCATACAATGTATAGCTAGCGTGCGGTTGCCAGAATGGTCGACGAAAGTGCGGGAGGCGAGTTCCTTGGTTAATACGAGTGAGTGTCAAGCACCCTGAAAATCGACGGGGGAAGTAAATTGTCCATGGACCAAGACATCCTTCACTATTCCCTAGGAATTTGACAACTGCGATCGACCCGATTGGAGAATTGATATTGGTTGGCTCCCAATTCTCACAACCTAGGTCCACATATCACGAGTAAGACCTTGATTAACACTTGCCTAGAAGTCCACTAAGCATGCCCCCGACTTTAATTTCAACTACTATAGAAATAGTAGGACTACACGGGTCTTTGTATTTTGGGGGCAAGTTGTTCGAATTAGGGGCGTGGGTGTTGGATCATGAATGCCTCCTTGTTGACACCTAGTTTCCTTTTTCACGGGTGCACAAGTCAGCCCGAAATTTATATGATGGGATTTGCTTAATGGCCTCTATGAGGGAATGTTAGGTTCTGCTTGAGCTTGACTCATAGAATTTCAGCATGGTTATTCACTTTCTTTGGTGCTCTTAGCCTATGAGGGTAACTGGGCCCCGGAGGGATATGGTTAGACTTATCTTCCTACGGTTGCTTATCTTTGTCATTTGTATTAGGGACATGAGGTGTGTCGATTTTTCATCACTCTAGCTAATTCACTATGAGACTCTTGCGATGGTTCCTTGGTTAGAATAGTTTTGTCGCTACCTTACCACTTTCAGAAGAAGTGTGTGCACACAATCTTTCAGTACCCTCACTTTGGAACCCTAAACTTCCCACAACTGTTTTGACCTTGTGGGTTTTGGATGGAGTTGTGATGGAAGTTTCCTTTTTCTTGTTGAAGGTTACCTATAGATGGTTAACGGTTATGCAGGATCTCCATCATTGACGGAGTTCGGGTCTGTGTTTGTAGTTTCTTTGGGTTTTGTACAAACATGACTATGTCCTCCCATACTTCTCTTATGTGGGGTTGGTAAGAGTACGTGAGTTTTGATTCCTGGTTCGGATGATGACCTTGATTGGAATTTCCTTGAAATCCTTGGGGCCTTGATTACGAAATGGAGGATGGAATTTGGGAAAACCTTGGTTTGCAGATAGTGAGGGCCTTGGTTGTTTGGCGGGGTTAGGTGGTCCTCCTCATTTCTCCGGCGGCTAAAATTAGGATGCCTGACCGAGTTGTATGTTTCGAGTATGAGGTTGAAGGTTTCCTTTGGTAGTTAAGGCGTTGGCTTGTTCAATTTGAATGGCTCCCTTAACTTGAGGAAGATTTAGGCGATTAATGGTCGAGTGTGTAGGGTCATCGCATATAATGCATGGGTTCCTCCTCTATAGGTCCGATGAGTATCGAGGTATTTAGAGGTACACTAGTTACCTCGTTCACTCTCTTCATCTCTATGGCCTCTAATTTCCTTGTCAAATTGGCAATCTTGGCCTGCAACTCATCATTCTCTCTTAGGTGGTGGATTCCACCACCGGCAGGTGTGCTATGCACTTTAGCAGTGTCTAAAGAAGTGTTTGTCTCCCAGTTCGAGGCGTTCTGCGCTATAGTGTCAAAAGTTGAATTGCCTCCTGGCACTCTTTTCGCAAAATTCTCTGCACACCATCATTTGGATATGCTTTATTTTATTACCTAGAGATAATCCTTGATGAAAGTATGCACAAATTTGTCAACATCGACCCATGATGAGGATAGCATGGAGAGAGATCATATATCTTTCCCATCACAGAAGTACCGAGGGTTCACGGCACCGGAAAAGTTAAATTGCTCGCATGAGGAGCATTGGAAATGCGTGCGGAGGAAAAAACTTGTGAGGAATTCATTAGCATGTTTCCCAAGTAAGTCGAATTAAGGTGCAAGGGAGTGGAACTTGATTTTGGCTTTCTCCTTTAAAGAAAAAGGAAGTAGACCAAACGAGATAATGTGGAGAGGGAACGGTGGAGGGAATGCAACTGAGACATCCTCAAAATCCCTCATGAATGAGTAAGGATTCTCAGATTCGAACCCTTGGTATACAGGTAGAAGACGGATCATTTCCGACTTCATCAGGAATTGGTTGGCCTCATCAGGGAGGCGAATACAAGAATTTGTGGTGGTCCTCTGAGTTCATGAGAATTTCTCGAAGGGTTCTTTCTACATTGGGCAAAGATGGGGAGGAACTCTATATTGATTGTCTTTGAAGGTTACCATTTCCTCCTCCTATCAGCAGGTTTTGTGGGAGGCGTAGCATGGCCCGTGTTGTGGAGGCTCATAGAGTCCCTTGCGATTCTCGGGATTATCCATTGAGGTAAAATATTTATCTTGAGACATGGCTTATAATCGTTTCTCAAGGTTTCTACCAGGGATACGATTCGACTATTCGGTGTTTCGTTGCGAGCCAGTTGACATACTGCACACCCACTGTCGAAACACTTCACGAGATTTCGAAGCAAAAAACAAAACAAAATAAAAAGAAAAATGGAGAGCGTGCGGATTTGCAATGCAATTGCAAATTACCTCAGATTCTCTTGAATCAACAGTTGAAGTCGCCACTCCCGGCAACGGCGCCAAAATGCCGTCTGATTAGTATGCCTAATTCTATTCCCAATGTAGGAATTATAGTCGTCTAGCATTGTAATCTTTGTAGGAATCACGAGTCATCTCCACAGGGAGTAGTGCGATTCGGTTGATCAATAGGAGCTATTCTCCACTAAAAGTATGATTTAAAGAAGCGTAGTGTTGTGTTGTTGATTGAATATGGTTGATTGGTTTGAATGTTTTAAATAGAAGGCGATTCTTTGGGATTTTTAGGGTTCCACTCACTTCGATCGGAATTAAGTCCACCTCTTATTTTATAAACTACCGTCTAGGAACCATTGATAAATGGTGCTTGATGGAGGATTTATCTTTAAATGCTTTTGGAAATAAAGATGATCAAGTAATACTAAACGCACTTGTTCTCAATTAAAATGAACCCTTAGTTGGCATTATGATCCAAGCACAACGCGTGTGCAGGAAATATCTCGTTAACACGTTGTCGAAAATTTGTCCAACTAAGGATTTAAGCTCTTTACACAAGTGATCAATATTACACAATCCATTGAAAATCAAGAGAGGAATTGAGGACTTTACCTTGATCGGGTGAGTTTCCCCATATGATCAGGTAGGGTTTAGAACTCCATAAAATTTATATGAACAATTAAAGTTGATTGAACAATTAATCATAAAAGCAGTACCTTGAAGAAATCGAATTAGCAGTAAAGCGAGAATGAAGAATATGGAATGCTAAGATTTAAAGCAAAATAAATATTTATCTTTGAAGATTACAAACTCTTGAATCAAAACCTAAAGAATAAATCTCAAATGCGGATCTCTGAGTGCCACTCAAAAATTGGAGAAAAACTCTTAAGAAACCCTAAACCACAGAGTGAAGAACTCAAAACTCAAGAGAAAAACTAAAAAGACTCCAAGATCCTCACAATACTTGTGTCCTCCCCTTTTATAGCCCCCTCCAAAGTGATTTTCCCATTTTGGTTCGAAACTACGAGTGCCCTCCACGTCGGATTCTTGGACAATTCACTTAAGTTCCATAAAGTTCTCTGGGTAGGACTTTAAAAGTTCTCACCATTAGGACTTGCTTCTTGCCAAATTTCAGCAAGTTCTCTGGGGTAGGACTTGAAGTTCTACCGGTAGGACTTGTCCTCTGGTGCTTTCCTTGTATTGGGGTTCGAGAGCCGTCAATTTCTCACCCCACATCCACATTGCTTCATATTGGCTTCGAGCTTACATCCTTGTGCACTTACGTTTTAAACACGAAAGACACGCACCAAATCTAAAAACACAGAAGATATTAGAAGTACCTGTTCTTATGCCAAATGTGAGTACATTGTGATTTAAATGTGTTAGATTCCGTTATAATTATCACTCAATTGTGTATTCATCATCGGTCGTTGGAGATTTCATTGAAAGTCGGTATGTGACGAGAAATGACTATTTAGAAAAAGACCATTCGATGCCCTAAAGGTGAGTTTAGAGTGAATGTTATCCAGAGTGTGAGTCACTCGGTTTCTCAAGGGGTATGTAATAATACGATTCCACATCGGTTTCCTTGAAAGAGTGTGAAGTAGTGGTCGCAGAGATATTCACCTCTTCAATCCAATTTCAGTCTTTTGGAGTTGGGTTTGAGGCTTATCATTAGTCGTATCCTTTTGTAGTTTTTGAAAATTGTTTTTTTCTTCCCCCCTTGGAAAAACAAGGAAAATAGTAAGAATATGTTTAAGTCCATTTTTTGAGTTTTAAAAAACAAGCAAATAACAAATTTAGAGAAAAAAAAAACAAAATTTCAAAAATTCAAAGAATACCAAAATGGTATTCTATATGTTTTCAAAAAAAAAAAAAAAAAATCTAGAACATTTTTTTTTAAAGATAAATTTATTGATTCGTAAACGAGAATCAAAGTCTTAAAAGCTTGATGAGGATGATGCAACATTCACAGTTAATATGAGAAACAACTCAAGACCTGTCTTAGAATACCACAAGATTTTAGATTTATAGCACATTGACAATGATGACTTTACTTGATCGAAACTTTCTTTATCACAAAAAACAATATGAAAACCTATGACAAAATGACCGTTAACTATAGAGGCGTATGCAGTAATAAATGAAGATAAAACAATATAAATGTATCGACGTAATAAATGAAGAAATCGAAACAAGACTATATCGATGTGTCGCCATTTGTTGAGAACCAAATTTAGAATGGTGGGATGATTTCGGACAGTGACGTCAAGTGCCTTTGTTAGTCGTGAATCTCTCTTTGGGAGGGATGGAATTGGATATAGTGGAATGGATGTTCTTCTCCGGGTTGAACATTATTGACATCGTATGTTTGGTTAAATTATCTTAAAACATCATTGGTCTAAAATGATAAATATCCAATTTAGTCTATTAAGAATGAGACTACTGAAGTTCATAAAAATAAAAATAAAAAATCATTTCGGGATTCCAAATTTTTGTTAATCGAGTAATTTGAATGCTAAATTATAGAAATTAAAATAAAAAATATGCAATTAAATTTTATCCCAATCGTATAGAATCATAATTCAATAATTTAATTGAGAATTAAGATACAACAATAGTAATTGTTGAAATGGACGGTCGATAACAGGGCTGTGACCAGAAAAAGTCTGGTCACAGTCAACCGCCCCACTTCTTTGATTCTTTGCCACGGAGTAGAGTCAGACTCATATTCCAGTCGTTCTTATCTGCTCCGACGCCACCGGCCGCGCGACTATCTCCAGTCCGGCGATCTATTGTACCGGTGAGTCTCGTCTGAAGCCCTAATCACCGCGTTCGACCACATCTCACACAATTCTTCTAATTTCAAATGATCAGTCTTCTATTGTTGTGCATTTGATGCGATCTGAATCCAGTAGTTGGATGATGATTTTAGTTAATGAGTTTTGATCGTGTCGCTGGTTTCATCTTAATCTGTTACCTTGACCCTCAAAATCTATAATCTGAAAATCTGTGGAAACAAAACAGAGAACATCTGACTTGGTGTTAATGGAAAATGGGTTATTTTTCGGAAAAAAGTTCAGGAAACGGATTTGGGAAAACATGTTTCTGAACATGTCTTCTAAATTGGTTTTCTGGTAGATGCCATTAGCTTTTTGTTCCTTTCTTTTTGGCTAAGTTAAATCTTATCCAGACATTCATACGTATGTTTGTTTTGGAAACAGGGATGTGATAAATTCATGGTAGAAAGCACCCTATGTGATTGAAATATAGAAATGGTTTCATCTGTTCTGGATATTAGAATTTTAGTTTTCATAAATTTTCTTTGGTTGCACCACTGTGAGTCAAGAGATCATTGTCTTTAAGCTCTCACACCTGAATGTGCATGAGCATAGTTTTATAGTATGAGTCTTTAACTGTAGGGTGCAAAAAATTAGGATGCACTTAACATTGCTTACAGGTGCAATGTCAGCGATAGGATTCTTCATGCATTTCAGCTGTATTTTGGCAATCTTCTCTGCATTGATTCTCAATTCAATACAAATTTAAATAGAGCACCAAATGACAACCCAATGTGGGCAACATCCACGAGTCCCTTGATTCTGCTTTGATTTTCTTTTCCTTCCTCTTGCTCCTGCCATTGCGGTGAAAATTGGGCATATTGTCATGAAAAACACTGCAAATAGCAGTAGTTGACGATTAGTCCCTCCTTTTGGCTGTTGGATGAGATCTTGAAGTAATTTCCAGTTCTTTTATTTTGTTAACTTCCCTCTGTCACCGGGACTATCCACAAAATTCTGCTAAATCCTATTCATGTCACCGCGGAGCCCATGTGAGGTGTATCTGTGCATGTTCTCAGCTGCAAGATGCAGCACCCTGTTCTGATTTTAATCTGGGTACTTGAACTCCTAGTGAATGACCATCTTCATTTGTTTTGAACTGGCATGGCTTTGAAGTTAACTTGCGGGTTGCTCCTCATTTATGAAATTCATCATGCATGACATGGTCAATGTGTAATTTCTACACTATGTTATTATATCTTCATTCAGATTTCCTTTTGTCCTTCTGTTTGGTGGTTTGATGTTTGAAGTACCTTGCACTGGTTTGAACTTGAAAACTTCAGGTGTTTGTGGGCACTCCTTTGAAAGTCAATAAGAACTTGGTTTGATTGGTATGGCATCCAGGCGCCAAGTGCGGTATAGTCGTCTTCCTGCTGATGATGAGTATGATAGTAAATTTGACCCTCGGTTTGACTATACACCAAAGTCCTTTGATAAAATCCCCTGGAAATCCATTGCTCTGGCACTTTTCCTGCTTTTTCTCGGAATACTTCTTCTCTCTCTGTCATTTTTTATCTTCACAGGTCACATGGGTGGAGATAAGTCCCAGGCCTATGGTCTTTTAGCTATTGAGTCTCTGCCCCTCCAATTATGGAGAAACATTCTTTTCTTTTTCTTCCTCATTTATATTGATTGCTTTCGGAAGACAATGCCTAATGGTTTACATAATGAATGCTAAATGTGGAGTGTACTGATAAAAAAAATGAATGCTAAATGTGGAGTATAGGTAATTATTTATACTATTTATACTGCTTGTGATATTTGTTGAATACCTTAGGCGACCTTTGGTTCTTGTAAGGTACTAAGGAAATGAAGAAAAATGGTTTTCTTATGTTTTTAGTTTCACCATGGAAAATACAAAAAAAAAAAAAAAAAGCAACTAAAATTCATTAGAATTTTATATATTTTAAAATTATTCAACCTTAAAATTTTTTTGATAAGTAAAAAGAAATGTATTAGGAGAGGGCACTGAAATTGTGCCCAAGAGCGATTTTGAAGAAGCATATAAAAACAATTTAGTGATGTTAAGCTCGTTTTTTATTTTCCTTTGACTTTTTTTATTACCTTTTCTCTTCATTTTCGTTCCATTGCTTCTTTTTTTCCAAATTTTCCAAGAACCAAATATAGCCTACATGAAACCCTTTTTTTTTCAATAACCATGGTTGTCCAGACCAGCTTGCATTGGCCTCGATTAATCTTCTAGGGCCTGAAGTTAAGAGTGTGGTAAATCTTCTAGTGGCCCTAAGAGGACTCAAATTAGTGACCAATTGACCATTAGAGAGTAAATCCGAGGTCGTCCCAATTGAGCTATCCCTCAAGATTGCCTAAAGGAAACTATAATAGCATCTATTGTTTCTTTCATATCTCAATTGGAAGTGAATTGCTTACAGATAAGATAAAATCAATAAATCTATAAGAAAGTTCATTTTATAGTTATTTAGATTAAATGAGTTGTTTTTTGTTTAGTAAACTAGAATAAGAATTGTAGCCCCAATAAAAGAGAAGCAATCAGTTGTGAAAGCAACTATCCGCTGTCTGAGTACCATCTTAGGGTGTATTTCATTTGTTTTTTGCTCCTTTTCCTTGGATTTGGCTTTCGGCGCCTCTCTGTATGCGCCTGTATATCCCTAGGGGCCCTTGTTCCTTCTTTTTGTTATATATATATTCCTGTTTATTCATCAAAAAAAAAAAAAAAAAAAAATTTAAGAGACCAAAAAAAAGAAAAATCTAGTACCTTGAGGCCTTGAATTTTCTTCCTCTGTAGAAGAGATGACATATTTTCACCAGCCCAAAGAATTTATTAAAACCTCGAGAATTCATTTGCACAGGTGTTTAATGGATTATTTGATATCATTCAAGGGCGTTCTCTTGGATTTGGTTGGGATTGTGAGAAACCCCATGCTTATTCTGTGCTTCTCGAATCAAAGAACAGAGATATATGGTTGAGAGCCAACAGTAAGGGTAACAACTACTTTTAGCATTAAGTCGGCTACTGGCATGAACAGCCATACTCTCTCTTCAGATAACTAAGCATGATTCTGCTCCTAGCATTGCCAAACATCATCGAGTCAAGACATCCAGAGTCCTCAACTAGTGGTCATGCATTTAAAATGGACGTATGTTAAGTTTAAGAAATTTTGAATTCACAAAAAAGTAGAGGAAAAAGAAACATTTTGTCAGCTCTTTGGCCATTCTGAAGGAAAATCGTTTTTCTTGATAGGTTCTGAAGGGAAATTGTTCAATATCACACCAATTTCTGGTCAAGCAAATTACAGCATCCAAAAAAAAGCATATAAAAGTTAGTATAGAGTAATTATCCTTGTAGTCAACCATGGATTAATGTTTAGCTTTGAGCATTCTTCAAAACTACAGATTGAGGGCAGAAGTTATCACAATCAAAGATCCCCAATGTATCATTTGAAGGTGTCAATACAGTTTCTAGGTTGATCTACAGGTTAGCAAGAGCTTTAGCAGGTTTTTACTTATCAAAAAGAACAAAAAAGGTTTTTCTCCCTTTGATAGGAAAACTGTTCCCACTTATGTTTGGTGCTTTTAAATATATCTTAATTGCCTTATCAAAAATTGTTATAATATCCAACTTGAAGTTCATTTCACTTACTCAATCTTTCTGTATCAAGATTGAATAATTTAAAACTTTTTTAGTTTTTTATTTATTAATTTTAATTATATATGATTCTCTTTTGTATTTTCTACCGGAACATGGTTCAAGGAAAATCATGTAGCATTTTCCCTCTTCTTTTTCCTTGACACATAGAAGCATAAGGAATTTATCTTTTTATCATCATTTTTCACCATTTTTTTAGTATTTACCAAGAACTGAACATAACCTTCCAGGATGCTCAAACTTTTCTTCCAGTTCTCCTTTCTGCCTTGGATTCATGTTTACACTAGGGGTGTAATCGAGTCGAGCCGATACAGAGCCAAGCTCGACTCTATTAAAAAACTCGAAACTCGAACTCGATTGAGATCGAGCTTCATTTCAGATATTCGAAACTCGACTCAAAAAATAGTCACTCGATAAAGCTATAATCAATTAAAAAATTAATTAATTATACTCGATATCGACTCGATTAATAAAATAGTAAAACTCGATTAAACTCACGAATAGCTCGAGTCGGGTATTGTGATACTCGAATTTGACTCGATTAAATTTAAGTCGAATTCGAGTATTTTACTAGTCAAACTTGAGTAATTCACGAGCATCTTGATTCATTTACACCCTTAGTTTACACATAACTTGTGGTTTTCGGCCTGCTATTACATTGACCCAAGCCTATGGCTGCAGGATTCTATGAGTCCCGGATTGCATACTATGCATGGAGAGGTGCAGCTGGGTATCGCTTCGGTTCCATCCCTGGTTAGAACATGATGCAATCACATATCTCATCGCCACTGTTTAGCTCAAGAAAGTGACTGGGAAACCAGTTGTATAAAACCACTAGCATCTGTATTTTGTTTCATGTATTAATATAGATTAAACGTAGAACACTGTTTTTGTTGAAAGAAATCCAATACTAAACATAAACAGGCAGCAGTAGTTTTCGGTTTCTTTTCCATGCAGTCTCCATTTTCAATATATGTCTTTTTTACAGGCTTCTGTTTCTGTGTCAACACAACATAATATACCTGTAGTTTGAATATGATATGACTTAAAACTTAAAAGCGCTTTTTGTGTGTGCACTAATAATATGCACAAATTATTTTGGTAAGGGATCATGAGGCAGTCTATCAGGGTCAGAAATCTATAGTAGTAATTTTCCTTTTTATTTTTGTAGAAAGTAAAGCGCATTTGGTTCTTGTTTTTCATATTTTTGTTTAAAAAATAAAGAAGAGGGAAAATAATAAGGAAAGCTTATTTGGTTTTTTTTAAATGCCATAGGACTAACAAACATTTTCAAATAAGATGAGTGATTTTGAGATAACACTATTTTGATGTTTTTTATATGTTTTCAAAAATTGTTCTTTAAGAATAAAGTTCAAAAAACAAGAATCAAATAGACTATAATTTTCTTTTTTTAGACATAGATTTATAAAAATTTAAAATATTGTTAACTTATTAATGAATAAAAACAACTCCAATCATTTTTCATTTTTTACTCATCTTGTAAGATTTGCACCAAAAAATCTATTCAATCATTTTCCATTTTCCATTTTTATATCCAAATTTGGAGTCTTACATCTTCAAATATAGATATGTATTATTATTTAAATAATAAGATAATATTCATTTTTTTTATAATAATAAAAAGGTAAAAAAGTGATTTACAAAGCACTATTCTCTAATTTTTTTTTTTATAATATTTGGATATGTAAAGGAGATTTGTGGTTGGAGATTATCTTCTTAGTATTGATTCTTTAGTAAATTACATCGTCATTTATTCGGATATTTAGGTTATAAGACTAATAAATTAAAATTTTAATTGGATTTAAAAAAAAAAAATTTATAAAAATTATTGAATTACGAGTTCATGATTTGGATTCTTGCAATCTCAGTCACCTCTTAGCATATGCTTACTGTAAAATATTCTCCCCACCGCTATCAATATTTTTCGTCAACATTATTTCCGTTCTACCCCTCCCACATACAAACTCTCAAAACTAAAACTGCGTCATTAGGCAAAATGTCAAGGGTGATTTACGTAATTTCACATTCCATAATATGAAAAAAAAAAGAAGAAAAAGAAATGCAAAAGCAACGAGACAGATGAATCTGGGTGCCTCAGTCTCCGTCTCCGAGAGAGAAGATCGACGGAACCCAGAGTTTCTCTGACGCCAATTCCTCTGATTTCTTCTCCGCCTGTTGGCGATAACATCGTACGTTTCTCCCTCTTTCTCACTCTCTCTGCATGTATGTGGGTGGCATCTTTAGCTGAGGGCGTTGTTAGGGTTTGTGATTGTGAATATTGATGGATTCGACAAGAACCTCTGACCTCAATCCGTTATTCAGATGGTTTAGCCCTCGATTTGAATTATTTTGTTTTTTCTTTTCCCCAATCACACGGATGTTTGGGGTTTTGTTTCAGAATTCGTATAGAATTGTTCGAATTTCGGTGTTCGTTTCTGTTTTTGGATTGAATCGAGGTTGGATTTTCTTTTAGCACCCTTTGTTGACTTTGGGGATTCTTTATGTGGCATGACTTCAGTGGTATCGTGCACGCAAAGTTCTTGTCCGAATGCTTCGTGTGGGTAATGTTTGTGTGATCCAGAAAATGGATTTGGGAATTCTGGGTTTCGGTTCCCCTCTGTTTTGGTTTTTTTTCCCTGACGAGAGAAATCTGAGTCCATGAATTTTAAATCCCTGGATCTACAAATTTAAGTATGGATATCTGGGGGCGACCTTTAACCTATCTTTCCTATCCTTATATTTTTCTCCGAGATTTATTGGTGTTTTTAACTTTAATTGTGTTGAGATAAGATGGGCTGCCTTCGGCACATGCAGACATGCTATCTGCATGTGTCTATGGAATTATTGAAGAATTCTGTAAAATTATATCTAGATTTTAATTTTTTTTTTTTTGGAATTTTTGGATAAATTATTAGAAGGTAATTGAAGTGCTGATTCTTGGCTAGTAGCCATGGGTGCTGCCTTTTGTTGTTTGTTTGGCCTTGGGGCCAACTTGTATTACTCATGTGTGCTAGGGTAGCACCCCCTTCCTCGTTAGTTACCTCTTGGTACATTTTATCGATTTGGCTATTCAAGAAAGTAGTACTGAAATTTGGAGCTAAGAATGTGAAGTTTGAGGTCATTACTACTTTCATCCTTTTAATTATTATCATAAGAATGTATACACACATGGATGTCAAATGTGGTGCCCAAACTTGATTAACTAGATTCAGATAGCAAGCTTGATTATTTAAATTGAATCTAGTCTATGGCCTTGAGGCAACATTTTATTATCAATTTTCCTTTACATGCATTATGCATGTTTTAGTCTTTTTCCATAATCCATTTTCTCTGTGTGTGTGTGTGTGGTTTTTGTTTTTTGCTTATGAATCAGGGAAATGGATGGACCAAGTGCGCGAGGTGGTGGTGGCGTGGATATGTACTTACCAAACTATAAGCTGGGGAAAACTCTTGGCATTGGTTCATTTGGTAAGGTAAAAATTGCAGAACATGCATTGACTGGACACAAAGTTGCTATTAAGATCCTTAACCGTCGGAAGATAAAGAGCATGGAAATGGAAGAAAAAGGTATGGTTCAATTCTTTGAACGATGACCTGTCTGTCCCAGTAAGTTAACTATTTTATGTGTTGTTGCTTGTAGAATTATTATGATTATCAACTCGTTACATGGTCTTATGTGATTTAACTTTTTGGTGTCTTTTCTTCTAGCTTTTTGTAAAGTTATGTTTCCAACTACATTTAACTGCACATTATTTTAACAACTCTAAGGTGATTTTTATTTTATTTTATGGGTAACCATATGGCATTATTAACCACAAAAAACAATACGTCAAAAGCTGCCTAAGAGTATATTTGGAGTATACAAAGAATGGACTCCCAAAAATAGGGAGCCAATGGCTCAAGAAAACCCACCATCCCAAGAAGTCGCCTATACCCCATCCAAGTTAAAAAAATCCAGCAGACATCTATCCCCCTTTGTGCACATTGGACAAAGGCGAATTACAATAAAAAGTGCTGAATTTGTTACACGAAAGAACCTCGCATTATCAAGACACTCTATTTCTTTCGCAAATTGTCCAAAAGAGGCAAAGAGGGACTACCTTCCACACTTTCTTACGTTTCTTACCCACTTGAGCTCCTTGCCAAGAAAGAAGAGCCTAACGCACCGAAAAAGGAAGGACCCACCCCATACCAAAGATAGCCAAAATAAGCTCCCAAAGCATTCTAGCTTGCGGGCAGTGCACCAGGAGATGCTCTATGGTCTCCTCCTCTCTCTTGTAGAAGTAACATTTGTTGGCTGAAGGTCTTCCTCTACTTTTGAGTTAATCCAGAGTCAACACCTTACCCCAAAACACCTCCCAAGCAAAAAAGCCAACCCTTAAGGGAACCATGGGGTTCCAAATGGATTGGTCAAGGAACAACAAAGGCAAAATGGTAGGGTGGTTCAACATCTCATACGTTAGTTTAACTGAATAATTGCGAGAAATGCTCCCTCTCAAATCAATTTGTCCTCCCTACTAGTGAAAACTTTCAAAGGCTGAATAGCGTGTAGGAAGTTCTCCACCTCTCTTAACTCCCAGTCATTAAAAGATCTATCAAAGCGAGGGATCCAACCTCCTCTTTCCCTAGAACAGTCCCAAACATCCCTGACCAAAGCATCTTTATAGACAGCCATGTTAAACAAGGTCGGAAAGACACGCCAACCTCCTCCACCAGCGATCCTTCAAAAGCCGACTCTTCTTCCATCCCAATCAGAAATCTGCCATTGTCTAGGATAGTTGTCCAATCTTTCCTTATTTCTTTCCTCAAATTCTCCCCCGAGCACTAACCCCCCTGCATCTCACCAAAATTTTTGCTAATAGCTTTCCTCCACAGGAAATTCCTCTCGTTGGCGAAACACCAATTCTATTTTCCTAATAAGGCTTTGTTCAGCTTGTTTAAGCTTTTGAATCCTAACCCACCAAGTTTTTTATTAGATAGTGACCCACTTTACCATATCAGGTTTTTTATCGGCTCCCCACCCCTGAAAATCTCTGAATTTTCTCAACCTTTTACACCAACCTCGGGATCAGGAGGGGACATGAAGTAAATAGGAAGACTTGATGAGGGTATACGACTTGGGTAACTCTCTCCACCCTTTATAAATATACTACTGCTTCTAAGTGGCCAATCTCCTCCTAAATCTTTCCTTAATAGGGTCCCACACCTCTGTTGTGGGGCTCCAAGAGGAAGACCTAAGTATGTGGAGGGGAGAAAGTCGACCTTGCATCCCAACTCTGCCACCAAAGCCTCCACAATCTCATTCCCTCCTACAGTGAAAATCTCACTTTTGCCCAA
This sequence comes from Tetrastigma voinierianum, assembly GCA_016808115.1. NCBI lineage: Eukaryota > Viridiplantae > Streptophyta > Magnoliopsida > Vitales > Vitaceae > Tetrastigma > Tetrastigma voinierianum. The sequence continues at coordinate 716,847 of JAEQBH010001503.1, forward strand.
ATTGATATTGATTCCCGATAGAGCCTCGAACCACATCAAAATTCACCCCAGATCAGCCAGTTGATCTGAGTTAGCCTTGCAAAACAACAGGGTATCATCAACATATAGCAGGTGGGACAAAACCCCGATCCTCCTCTTCACCTCTGACCCCAAACTTGCATCTAGTCAAATAGTTGCCATCCACAACCTTGTTTATCAAATGACTTAAGATGTCCATACCTAAAACAAAGAGGTACGGGAAAAGGGGATCCCCTTGGCTTAAACCCCTCGAGCTCCAAAAGATACCAACAAGGGAGCCATTAAGTAAGATAGAGAAAGTGGTAGTAGACATACGCCGGTTGATTCAAGACAACCATCTATGCGCAAAGCCCATTCTCCTCACTACCTCAAGCATAAAATTCCAATTTAAATGGTCATAAGCCTTTTCAATGTCCAGCTTACAAACCAACTTGCCATCATTCCTTCTCCGCATAGAGTTCATAACCTCGTTAGCAATTAGAGTTGCATCCAAGATTTCCCTCCCTTCAATAAAGGCATTTTGAGAATGGGAGACCACTTTAATCAATAACCACCTTGCTTTGCTAATGAATAACAGCTGGGGATCTTATAAAGGCCTCCCGAAGCAAACATGGGCCTATAAATCTTTGTGTCTATATCTGGTGCTTTGATCATCACCGGGAATGTGGCGTGTGGGCTCACAGGCTTCTTATGCTCATAGAACTCCTTGAAGAGAATCCATCACTTCATCATGAACTCCCGACTAAAGGACGAAAACAGCCAGGAATCTTCAGCTAAGGACTTGAAGAATCCAATTGCAAGAACTTCTTCCTCTGAGAACTTGTTCTTCAGTCTATAAGAATCCTCAACCTCCAAAACATCTAGAGCGATGTCAGGGAAAACAAAACCCCACAGTTCAAACAAAAAGTCTTTTGAAAGCGTCAACAACCCCATCCTGAATAGTAGAATCATTAGTGAGCCACCTATCGTTAACTCTAATCTTGTTTAAAGCATTTCTCCTTTTGTGAGCATTGTCCAATCTATGAAAGAAACTGGTGTTTCTGTCCCCCTCTTTAAGCCACAACTCTATGAACTTTTGCCTCCACGAAACCTCCTCTAGAAGAGTCCACTTGTAATCATCCCTACCTTTAACTCTCTACTCCTCTAGGGAAAGCTCCCTCTCCTTCTCCAAGTTAAGCCACAACTCTATGAACTTTTGCCTCCACGAAACCTCCTCTAGAAGAGTCCACTTGTAATCATCCCTACCTTTAACTCTCTACTCCTCTAGGGAAAGCTCCCTCTCCTTCTCAAAGTTATTCGGACACACTCACATAGGAGCCTTTGCCATCGTAAACCCTACATTGTCAAAGACTTCCTTAGTCTTTAGGATGCCTTTCAGGGCCTTCAACTTTGTAGCTAGAGTATTACTAGCAGAACCCTTGGAGCTTAAACCTTGTCACCGCCCTTTTAAAACCCTCAAACTTTAGCCACATGAACCAGGCGGAAAGAGGACCACTGATATGGTTCCACCACCATCTGGAGGGATGGGGAAGTGATCGAAGATTAATTACGGGCGCAGTACATTAGATCGCCTTGCTAAAGTAACTCTCCCAATCAATCTCCCAAAACCAAGAACCTGTCAATCTTAGGCATCACACGACCATGGCTACCCCCACTCCAAGTAAAAGGGCCTCCTTGCAGCGGCAAATCTATCAACACGAATCATTAATTACTTGTAAATGGCGCATAGCCAGGTTGACTCTGCCTCCCTTTTTTCTCTAATTGGGGAAGTGGTAACATTAAAATCACTCCCAATGCACCATGGACTTGGCCAAAAACTTCTAATTGCCCCCTATTCCTCCCAAAGGTTCCCTTATATTGCCCACAACTGGACCGTAAACACTCGTGAAGATCCACTGGAACCCATCTTCCACATTCCTGAATAAACCGGATATGGAGAAGGCCCCAATCACCATATCAATTAACTCCAGAGTTCTCATATCCCAAAACAAAAGAATGCCCCTACAATCCCCAATGCATCCACTGAGCCCTAGCCTCTAAGCTGCGAACCAACTTGAGGGACACCTCCTACACTTTCGTCTCCTAGAGACAAACCAAATCAATCCGTTGGTCCCTAATGAACTATTTAATAACTTTTCTCTTCTTAGAATTATTGACCTCTCTAACGTTCCAGGATAAGATTTTGATCTTCATACTAACTTTAGCATAAGATTCCCTTTGTCTCTGTTTGCACCTTCCCACTTCTTTGTCCACTATAGTTTAACGTGCATTCCAACTTCTTCAACTCATGTTCGCATCTCGACACCGGCGTTTGTCCCACTTTTTGTCCTTGATTCCAGTTAGCTTTCGCATAAGGTCAATGATATGAGGCTCAAAACCCACAGTCGAAAATCCCAAGAATTCATTGAATTTTACCAACATATTGTCCTCCCACCTTTTATACCCTTCCACTGCTAACAGGGTTGCCACCTCTTCCCCTTCCCCCCTCCGCATAGCCCACAAACTGTCCCTCTTGATTCCCCCACTCCCCACTCCCCCTCCTCAAACTCATCCTTCGCCACAATTGCCAACGGCAAAATACTTATTCTCTCGAATCATGTATACCCCCAGGCCAAAAGAGCCCCTTGAATTAGGGGTTGGCCAAAAATAGAAAGGGAGGAAGGGAATTCGACAATAGGAGTAGAGACCTCAAACCTGTTTATCAATTCCATGTTTGCTTCCTTGTCCACGCCCTCTGTGTGCTAAGAATCCACACACTCCAACGTCTCCATAACTGGGGTCTTTGATAGAAACACACCCTTCGACCCATTTTCCTCTTTACTCTCGACATCGGCGAAGGGTTCTTCCTCCCGAACATCGTCTTCTCTAGGTCTTTCAACAAGGTATTCCTCAATCTGGTCTCTTAGGGCTTGGAATGAGTTACTATGGATAACTTCTAGCCCACTTCCTTGACACTGGCTACCCATCGAGCCCTCCAAAGGCAATGGGCTTGGACTTGGGTTGAAGCATAGGTCCTTCTCCCCTTGGGCTTTAGAAGAATGAAGTCCCTTTGGGCCTTCTATCTCCAAAGAACGACCCAGTCCACTGTTTTGGACTTGGGCATCAAGAGTCGGGGATTTGAGTCTACCCACTTGCTGAAATTCTACACAAACCACAGCTCAAGATGGTGATAATCCAGACTATCAGAGGTCTTACGCTCGTATTTGCTCCAACTAACCTTTGGAGTGCAGGTTACACGACATGAGGCGTCTCACGCGCGTCTACCTTTGATCCTACTACAACTGCAACCATTTGCTTTATCCGCCCCCCTATATTCACTCTCCCCCCGTGTGTGCATCTTCATTGTCTTCCCCACTATGTCTGAAACCAGAACTCTTCTCTGATCTCGGCAAGGCCTCCATAAATGGAGAAAGCTCCCACCACAACTAAATCAAGAACTTATATCCTCTAACCACCACCTTGACAAAATTCGATGGATCAAAAACTCCTACTTTCACTAACATCCTTGCCCCACACAACTTAGAGAGCATCATCGTGTCTTCATCCATCGCCAAAAAACCTCCACATGCATCCGCGATCTTCTTCAGAATTTTTCGGCTCCACAAGTGCATTGGAAGCCCCACTACTCTCACCCACGCCTTCTCCTCTACATCCCCATGACTCATACACCATATATCTCAACCCCATTTTCTTAAATGTAGTAGATTACCATCACACTTTCTACCAAACTTCAGCACATTGTCTACCTCCTTGATGTTCTTAAACTCAAAGAGCTAGAGGCCCCTTCCCAATCTCACCACGGCAAGAGATTCATCCACGTTCCATTGCAAGATAGCCCAATTCCTTATAGAATCTGTCTCCGGAATCCAAGAGTGCCCTTCCCCCCACCACCCTAGCAAGCATCTATCCTAATGATCAAGCCTCTCCCAAACCTCTTGTTCCCCTATCTCAACACAAATACCCTCTCCAACTCTCTTATTCTCGGCCTCGAAGATCTATACGAAAGATCTAGATGTTATCGGCTTCAAAAGTATGGGAAGGGGCTTCGAAATGATCCTCCCCTTTGTTTCCTCTCTTTCCCTCGTGTCTCCTCCTTTTGAGGCTCCTCTTTGGGGGCACTCCTAATTGTCAGAGTTTTTTAGAAAGAGTCTTCCACTCTCCAACCGATCCTTTACCTTCTGGGAAAATCATATTAAAGCTTTTTCCCTTGAGATTCCTCATCGAGCATCGGATGAAACCTCCCACCTTGTTTGAGCCTCTTTCCATTTTGTAGCGTCTTCCCTCCTCTTTCCAGAGTCTGACTTAAGCAAGCAAACGGGAAGCCCTAATACAAGCCTCTAAGCCCCCCAACAAACGGGATAAGCTTACCACCCCGAACCTGATCCATGAAGTGATGCCTTTTTTCTCTCTTAGATGCATCTTTTCTAACCCTTTATCGTCTTATCTTTAGGAAGGACCATAAATAATATGAAACATTAAATCCCCATTGTCTTTATTTTGTTTTTATGAATCTTTCTTTTATAAACAATCGATTTTTTATTTTGATTGGCAAAGATATGTAAATAAATGGGAAAAAGAAAAAGGTACACCAAAGTACGCAAAACCCATGCAAGGAGCATCTAAAGCAAGGCTTCGATATAAAGAGTATAGAAAACACCTTGACACTCAACAAGACCCTCCCACTCTAGAAACTCAAACAAAGGCATTGTTAAATCAATACATCATTTGATGAGCTGCAGATATGCATGAATCCTGCATGAAAGCTGAAGCACTGTATTGGTGTCAATTTGTCATAAGTTTTTAGGTCTTCTCCAGTGGTGTGTTTGCCCCAGAGCTATAAGCTAAGCCTGAAAAGCTATTATAATCGAAGTTTGAGGAGGGGAAAAGAGGTATTTTCATTGAGGGTTGCGGGGGCATGTAGCTTGCTTCTTGTTGGAGGGTGGCAAGAACACCATATATTCAATTCAATGGCACGCCCCATCCGAACAAGTAGGGTCAATAGTTTAGCATTTAGGCCGCAATATTTAGCAAGAAAAAAATTCAAAACTTTCTTCCCTAGTTGATCTAATATAAAAGAAGACAGGAAGCTGCGAGAAATTAACCATTGTTGGATGTGGAAATAAATTATTTTTCAGAAGTTTGAACTATGACGTACACATTTCAATATCAATACTTTCCATGACAACAAGATGTAATGTTGTTACTTTCTTAAAACATCATCGAAATAAACATTGACGGATTCTTCTATGAGCACTTAGATAGGTGTTGTTGGTTCATTGTGCTCTTTTGGGCTCTTTGCATACCCTTTGTGTATGTGGGCCACATCCCTTCCTTTGTTAGGCACCATGAGTATAAATTCCTATGCAAAGATTTTATTTGGACTAAAGATTTCCAATGATTTATGATGATTTTTCGATGACCCAGAAAGATGAGAGGACTAAAGAAATGGTTCTCCATAGACTCAAAGTCCTTTAAGATCTCATTGGAGGGTGAAGGTAGATCTTTGAAGGGGTTCATCACAAAGAGAAGAAAGGGGGTGGTGTCTTGGGTTCATTTCGGAGAAGAAGGGCTTTGTATCCTGCTAAAGAGCGTAGATCTGTGTTGTAAGGAAGGAGGCAACACTAAAAGTTTCTTTTAATGAAAGGAAAATGGAAGGTATTACAAGTTGAAGTGTTATAAAAATGATGCGGGTAAATTCTTGTCACGTTCGATCACTTATGGGGGAGGAAAAAACATAGGATATTCATTCCATAAGGTTGGGGGTTGTTCAAAGGATGGGTTTTGTTGGCAGATAAGCTTAGAGAGTTAGGGATGAGCAAGAAGAGGGTCAAGCGAAGTGCGTTTGTTTGGAGCAGGGAAAGTTAGACAAGGCGAAGAAAGGAGTCTACCTATGGGAAGGGAACTTTTCGAAGTCTGCGAAAGAAGAAAAGATATCCATGTCAAATTATGATCTGCGTAGATGCGAGGGGGTGCTGGGGGGGCGCGGAGAATGTTTACCAAGGGAGGCTATGAGAACTTTGAAATCCTGCATGGTTGGAAGTTGGAAGAACCCTCCTAATTCTTACCTGACGATGTTGGAGTTGGGCTTGAACAGTCTGCAAGATGAAGGGAAGTTTAATGGTGGCTTTCCTGAACTAAGATCTCCTATTCATGGAATTTGACAGTCCAGAGGAAGCAAATAAGGTTCTTCAGACAAGGAGAAGATGGTTTAGGGGTAGTGCTCTAAGGAGCCCCTAGAGCCAAGGTGGTGGATAAGGGCGGTGGGACTACCTTTGCATCTCTAGAGCCAAGAGGTTCTGAAGATGATAGGGGATACCTGTGGGGGCTTTTTAGCAATCGACTAAGAGACAACCCTAAGGGTGAAGGTTGGATGGCAAGAATCCTGGTGAAAATAGAAGGGAAGGTTAGACTAGGCATTGTCGACAACTTGTAAGGGACGAGAAGCTTCGAGCTTCAAATTTGGTGGGAGTTACCGCCGAAAAGCATAGAAATTTTTGGTGAAGTGGAAAAAATAGTTCACGAAGAAGATGAGGATGCTCTAGCAAATGCGCGTGGCCCCCCTTAGTGGCCTAAAATGATGAAGGTAAGAAGGACAAGACTGGAGAGATGGCTACCAGTCTGCGCAAGGGATGGGTTTTTGAGGTAGCAAGTAAGGGGGAAGGTGGGACACGAGTCCTAAGAAGTGGATCCGGATCAGAATAGAAACAGCCAAAGCCCAGCTAACCCATGGGCGTGTCTCAATCTAAAGCGTAGTTGGATCTAGGTCTAGTAGAGATTGCATGGAAAGGAGAACATATGTTGGGCCAGGGCCTTTTACCAAAAGCCCACAAAAAATAAGTGTGGAAGAGGGCCAACAAAGTGGAGGTCCAGTGGATTTAAGAGCCAGCTAAATGGGCTCTAGAGTCCAAATGAGGTCTCATAAGGGAACTTCTTTAGCGTTTTCGAAGGGGATAAATTCGACCGTTAGGGCAATGGTGTGCTTGGATAAAGAAAGCGGAGGCCTAGGAGTGAAGGACCTTGGGTGTCTTAATAAGGCTCTTCTCTCTTAGCGGAGTTGGCTTTTTGTGGCTGAAAGAGAGGCTCTCGGGAATGGGATAGCCACAATATTGATCAAATAAATATAAAATACACTAAGAGACAATGCCTTCCAAAAATTGGTGCACCTAACGTTGATAGGTAGTACAAAAAAGGCTAAAAAGGAAAAGAGAAAACAGTTGATCGTGTTATTCCACAAGAAGACCTATATGTTCACAAACAATTGAGAACAACAAATAGTTCTTAGTTATCAAATGTGTTTTCTTGGTTTTTTTGTTCTAAAGAACAAACAATTGTTCTCAAAAACAGTCACCAAACAGACTCATAAACACCTTTTATAATTGCACTTGGTAGTCATGACCTAACATCCCTAGGAAGTTGTGGTGCAAGAGGAATTATATAGTTTATATCTAGAGTAGGAGGTATAGAGCTAGATCATATGAAAAAATGGGCTACGAGATCACCATAGTGATGCATCAAATGGACATCAAGTTGTTGATATTACCCATCCAAGAGAACTTCTTGTTTCAAAGAGGGTGTCTATTAAAGTTGATTTGCATGAGCATCTAATGAGTGAGTGTCTACGATTCAAATTATCAATATGGACAAGTGTCCTAAATACTTCATTGCTTTGAAATTATCATTTAAATCAAGTTGGGAGTCCTATTGGGGACATTATACCATTACATGGGTATCAGCTTTTAGATTTGGAAATATTTGGGTAGGATGCATGTTCTACATAATTTTTCGAGTTTTTTATCAGTTCTATGATTTTATGAAAGATACTCTATCTTTAGAGATTTTTTTTTAAAATTTTTTTTTATGCTTATTGTGTGTTGTAACACTCTATCCCTTTGGTTTTTAATTATCATTTTGTTTCTTTTCTGTGTTCCTCTTGATTGTATTTCTGCAGTGAGAAGAGAAATCAAGATATTGAGATTATTCATGCACCCTCACATCATTCGACTTTATGAGGTCATAGAGACACCTAGTGATATTTTTGTCGTGATGGAGTATGTGAAGTCTGGAGAGCTTTTTGATTACATTGTAGAGAAGGGCAGGTTACAGGAGGATGAAGCTCGTAACTTTTTTCAACAGGTAGAAATTATTTTCCTATGAGATTTTTCCTTCATCTCTCCTATGTTCCTAACTGAGTTAATTGGAAGTTTGTGAATTCACCATAATCTTTACATTTGGTCTATTCTTTGCCTGAACAGATAATTTCTGGTGTGGAATACTGCCACAGGAATATGGTAGTTCACAGAGATCTCAAACCTGAGAACTTGCTGTTGGATTCCAAATGGAATGTGAAGATTGCTGATTTTGGTTTAAGTAATATAATGAGAGATGGCCATTTTCTGAAGACAAGTTGTGGAAGCCCAAATTATGCTGCTCCAGAGGTATGCAGTTAGCGGCCTTATAATATAAGAAGACTCGTAATTTTTTGATTGGGAGTCTGAGACATGAATTACAATATGATACTTATGGTTTAATCTTCTAAGCTTCTAATTAGCGTCCCATTTCGTAGGTTATATCTGGAAGATTGTATGCAGGGCCTGAGGTAGATGTATGGAGCTGCGGTGTTATATTGTATGCTCTTCTTTGTGGTACCCTTCCTTTTGATGATGAAAACATTCCCAACCTTTTCAAGAAAATAAAGGTATTTCTAGATCCACTTCACTAACTTTTATATGTGCCAGCTTAGCTGGATCTGCGTTGCTCTTTTTTGTCCTTTTACTTTTTTATTTTTTGTTTGGATGATAAAGCTTTTTAACTAAAATATGTAGAGAAAGAAACAGAAAAACCTTTGAAGCTTCATAAATATTTTCTTTTCCTGTGGGGTGCTTTGTGTACTTCCTGCATTGCACCCCCTTGCGTTAGGTACCTGTTATATATATATATGCTGTTGGAGGTAGTTGTGAAAAGCCTATTGTGCAAAACATTGTATTTGGGGTCATCCAGTAGAGTTGGTGATTTTTCTGTTGTTGACTTTTTGAGCTTGGATTAGTCTTGGCGGAGTATATATTTTTTCTGTGAGTAGGGCTGGTGGGTTTTTGTCGCTGTTTCTTTTGTCTCTCTTTTTGTTCTCCGCTTGGCTCCTCTTTATTATAGCCCCCAGCATACTTCTTGGCAGCTTGCAGTTCCTCTTTTTTTTATCAATATATTGTTTTCTACTGATAAAAATAAAAAAATAAAAAATCCTGTGATCTGCTTTGTGTACTTCCTGCATTACATCCTCTTGCCTTCATATTCCATTAGTCAGTGTTATTTTTGAATTCTTTGTTTTGTAGGTCATTTTAAAATGCCCTCTATTCTGTGGAGAACACATTTTATCCTATCAATCATATATAATTTTCTGAGATTAACGATCTTCCAGCCTGAGCCTATTTCATTTGGTGTTTAGGGTGGGATTTATACTCTTCCAAGTCATTTATCGCCTGGTGCAAGAGATCTGATCCCAAGGATGCTCATAGTTGACCCTATGAAGCGAATGACAATTCCTGAGATTCGTCAGCATCCATGGTTCCAAGCTCATCTACCTCGTTATTTGGCTGTTCCCCCACCAGACACAATGCAACAAGCAAAAAAGGTTTGGTGTTAATTTGATTGCTTATTTGTTTTCCATCCATCAATGCTTGCTAACATGCTTTACTTTCATGGAATATGGTATGTAGTTTGGAATATCTTAACAACCTAAACAAAGATACCCAGTCTATTTGAAAAAATTACCTTAAACAAGGGTCCAGTGTTGTTTTTGTCAATTTGCAAAGCTGCATATCCTTGGTTGTTGGAGATTCTTAAGCTCATAAACATAGTTTTCTTGATGTCGAGTGTTTATTATGACTAATTTTTATGCCCTTGCTTGATTCACAAATTTAAGTTAGATGTTTTCTGATGTATGGTTCCTCTTAAGGATTACATCATGCATTTTGTTCTTTGTATTACTATTAGAATTTGTGACCAGCTGCCTGAAATTAATTTGTTCATTGCTTTACTTCTTGCAGATTGATGAGGAGATTCTTCAGGAAGTGGTTAAGATGGGATTTGACAGAAACCTACTGGTTGATTCTCTTCGCAACAGAGTGCAAAATGATGTACATACCATTCCTATCTCTCTAAACTCCTTGTTTTTTTCTATCCTCAGAATCCACACATGCAAAAAAGAAAAAAAGTAATATTTTGGGTATATTTTTCAAATGCTGCTTTCTGAGTTCTTGCAAAATATTTCAGGCTACTGTTGCATACTATTTGCTATTGGACAACCGTTTCCGTGTTTCCAGTGGCTATCTTGGAGCTGAGTTTCAGGAATCTTTGGTGCGTTTATTTTTCTCTTCAACTTCCATTGCTAAACATTCTTTTATATTCCACATACCAAAAAAATAAAAACTTTCTTTTAAACATTACATTTTAGCTGAGTATTCAGCATATCTTTGAACAGCTTGTAAATCCATGGCATCCCATTTCAGTGGATCCCACCCTCTAGATTGGCTTATTAAAATTGCCCAAGGATTATGGAACTAATTGACATGTCTGATTAATTTTTCTGATTAAGCCATGCGTGAGGTGAGTCTTAACTATTGGTGCTTGATGGTTCTTCATTTCTTCTTAGAGCGGTGTTTTTTGACAGCTTTGATGCCATTTGTATTATCTTGCTAACCAGTGGTTGAATATTGTTGTTCTATATTTAGATATTTTCTTTATATTTCAAGCCTTTCGATGTTATGTATTAGGTGTATTTTTCCAGGAATTTCAATTCAATCGTAGTGAAGCTGGACCTATTGGGCAGCGTTTTCCAGGATATGTGGATTATCAAGGAATAGGTTTAAGAACTCAGTTCCCAGCTGAGAGGAAATGGGCTCTTGGGCTTCAGGTTAGATTCTGCTGATCCTATCTTATGCTCATGTGACTTATGGTATGATGTGGAAAGCCATGTGAGAGTTAAATATCAGGATTACCCTAACTTCATGACTTGCTTCCCTATATATGATGCTGATGTTTCTAGAAAATGATGTTTTGATAGTTTAAGATTATGGAGTTGAATCAATTGGTTTTCTGATTGCATTCATCATGTCATATATGTAGAGCAGTGGCAGGGAAAATGGTTTCTTTGCTCATCAAAATTTTCTTTGATTGTATCTTATCTGTTTTGCTTATATAAAAAAAGGAATAATGATTTTCTTTTGAACCAACTTTTGACAGTCTCGAGCCCACCCTAGGGAGATAATGACTGAAGTTCTCAAAGCTCTACAAGAACTGAATGTGGGTTGGAAAAAGATTGGGCATTACAACATGAAATGCAGGTGGATTCCAGGCATTCCTGGGCATCATGAAGGCATGGTTAACAATCCAGTGCACAACAACCATTTCTTTGGGGATGAACAGGCAATTGTTGAGAACGATGGCGTTCCCAGGAATGTGGTTAAGTTTGAAGTGCAGGTATTTTACTTTTCTGACTGTTCATAAAATGGAAAATAATGAAACAAGACACCAAATCATTATTGCTCTTGTAGTTATAAGCCATTTTTTGCAAGCTAACATATAGAACCCAAAAACAGTCTGCCATCCCGCTGACATTGAGGTGTTTCTTGCCGTATTTATTTTACTGGAGATTACAGTAATGTTATGGCTAAATAACGAGTTTTGTCCCAAAATAATACATTTTCTTTAAAAAAAAATATCAATCTAATACGTTGTTGAAATAATCTCCGAGGCCCAGGTATTGTCATCATCAAAACCGTAGTTGGTGACTACGGTTTTAACCTAACAAAACCGTAGTCACCAACTACGAGCTGATGGTTCAATGGTATGAACATTTACTCAAAACCGTAAATTGAATTGCCATTTTAAAAAAAAAAAAAATTATTATTTTGGGACAGAACTCCCAAATAACAGTATTCCTTGTGTGTTGTATGAGATGCTGCTGAATTTGGTTAGAACTTTCCTTAAATCTTTGCTTCTAATGGGAACAGCTTTACAAAACTCGAGAGGAGAAGTATCTGCTTGATCTGCAGAGAGTTCAGGGCCCACAATTCCTTTTCTTGGATCTTTGTGCCGCTTTCCTTGCTCAGCTCCGGGTACTCTAAAATGAGAAGGCCTCACAAGAAGAGCGCAGCGCCAAGTTTGTCTGTGATCTAATATGAATCTTGTGAATAAAAACGTCTGTATATTGCTTTATTAAACCTTTTCTTTTTCTTCCTTTTTTTCTTCTCTTTTGTTTATCATAGGTAAAATTATCTTTACGCTCATTGCTAATCTGGAGGATTCAGTCTTAACGTTTCTCCTAACTTCGATTTTCTCAATGTTATGAGCCAGAAGTTTTCCTTTTTATTTTATTTTATTTTTTTTGGTTAATGAAATTATTATTGAAGAATGAACCCGTTCTTGCTTCTTGATGTCTAATGCCAATTGCATAATTATCCTGACTTGCTGATGTTCTCATCATCCCAATTTTGCTCTTGATATGTATTGAATCTGTGAAAAGAGCCTTTGCCACTCAGATATAACGGCTTCTCTTTGCGAAATTTCGCCGTTCTCTGCAGGGTTTCTTTGCTTGGTAAAGATGGTCCCTCTTCTCTCTCTCTCTCTCTCCCTCTCTCTAGTTCTGTACTTCTCATCATTCATCATGGATAGGTGAACAGAAGGCATAAACAAGCACAAGCGAGATATACATACTTCTATCATTGATAGAGACTTGGTCTTGGCACATTCTTGATTGTTGGTACAACATGATATGCGTTTTCATTCTTGGTTGTATATATATAAATTAGCATGTCCTTTCACACACAAGCACAAATTGTGGTGGATGTTTTCTTGTAGCATATTCATCTTCATCTACAAGAGTTTTCAGTTTTGCATTACCTCTTTCGAGCTAAACAAAAATGTCATTGGCAAAAGCTGGTGGTAACTTAGCAGAGAATCTATGGTTCTGATGAAAATGAGTATAGTCCTTGCAAGGAATCATCCCATGCAGAACCCTTTTGTTGCATTGATGATTTTGTTGGGTTTAACCAGTCATCATCTATATGGGTTGGAGAATGCAATAATGCTTTAGCAGATTCAAGGTCGAGAATTTCTGAAATTAGGAAAACAAATCGATCTGCTAGAGAGCTAAAACATTATTTTAGCATATCCTCCAACATAGTCAATGTAGAAATCTTAACATTACAAATTGCATTTGTTGCTCTTCACATTAACATAAGCAGAAGATCATCAGCACTGCATAATACAACAGCATGATCATGAATCAGAACAGATGCTACAATATAAAAGAATTTTTAAGTCATAAAATATGTCAAGTACTACATAGTATTATCTCTATCAATTAATTGACAAAGCAGATCGGTGGGAGATCAAGCGAGCTCCAAAGCAACAGCTCTCCATCATCATTGCTTGCAGAAGAGGAGGAAGAGGAAGATGGTGACGATCCCATATCATCAATTGAAGTTTGTAGGTTTTCCTGCTGCTGGTTTTCTATTGCTTGCTCGTTTCATCAGCCATGGTTCTTGTTACATGCATTTTGAGTTTCGTTAACTGATCAGACATTCCTGACTTCCCGTTCACATTTTGAGATTCCAGCTTCAGCTTTAAGCACTCAGGTATCCCGTTGAAGGCGTAAAGAGAGGCCGAGAACTTCCTTTCGTATATCATCCTCTTCATGGCCGCTCTGAGCATTGACGGCTCGTCGCTGTAATTCTCTTGCTCTATGGGCTCTACTATCTCTTCAGCGATCTCGAAAGCAGGGTAGTAACAAGATGATCCAATGTTGTCCACAAACTGGAAATCCAGAGGGCCAAAGTCAGTGCCTTCTTCTTCTTCTTCTCCTTCCCCACCAACACTAGAAGACTCTACTACATCAGTCCTCCAGTTACAGTCCAAGTCTGGTTCTTTACTTCCACAACTCTCCTTCTCAGCAAGACTCGCGTCGGGATTTACGGTCATGTATCTGGTGGCACCTGGACTAGCATCAGCAATGACATTGTTGCAAGTCACATAATCCTCAGGATCATTCAGGAAATCACTGAACTGGGTGTCTGAAAAATCCATGGCTTCTTCTTCCCTGCATTCTCCTTCTAACCGCTTCTGGTGGTGGTTGATGGACATAGAAGCTGGTGAAGCAGAAGCATTGTTTCTTGCTTTCAGCCTATGGAGAAGGAGGTTTGTGATTTTCGAAGGGAGGGCCGGGCTTGAAGATGACGAGGGAGAGCAGGGCCAGAAGTTTGTGCGAGTATTCGCACCGCGAAGCAAGCAGGCAGCCTCATCATAGGCCCTGGCTGCTTCCTCAGCTGTGTCAAAAGTGCCCAGCCACACCCTTATCTTCTGTATAGTATCCTGCCTCTGCGGCCCTGCCCATCGGCCCGAGGGCCTCTGACGGACCCCGACAAATCTCTTCCTAGCTCGCCTAGCTCCTCCAAGAGCTGCAGCAGCAGCAGCTTCCTTCACCATCTCATCCCAAGCCATGTTCCCTTCACTAGGAATTTTCTCTTCTACACACTCACCAGCTTTTCTCTTCCTAGCCATTTTTCTTCCTTTCTCTGCTCAATGAACAATACAGAGTAAATTTGCTTTTCTTCTGTTGTTGTAATCTGGGATTTATATAAGTAGAGAGGAATATCCTGTCTACAACAAAGGGGGTGCTGAAACGGTCTTACTGCTTGTTCATATATCTTTGTTCTTTTATATTTTCGTCTTCATATCAAACCATATGGAGGTCTCTAGAGAGAGAGAGAGAGAGGAAGTATATTCTAATGTTAAGAGACTCAAGACTTGACCCAGCAAGGGATTGCCTTGCTTTCTCCTCTATGCTATTTTTCTACGAAAACTCATTTTTTTTTAATTCAGAGAGTGAAATCCTGAATCGGTCACATCCTGCCTTTCATCATTTCTTGTTTATTTTTTTATGACTAGGATAGGTATTATTTTATTTTCATTTCTGCTAACCTAATTTTCAATATAGAGCAAGAGGACAAAAGCATAGAAGTCATCATAACAGTGAAAGAGACTAATTGAACCCTTTTTGATTGTATAACATATAAAACTAATATCCATTATCAAGCCAACTAGAAAGATCCTCTACGAGTAAATCAAATCCAAGAAAAACCAAAACCAGGAGCTGTAAATCAATAAAATGATCATTTTGCCACTTACAGGTAGTGTCTGGATATCATGTCGATACTCGCTTCGCTTCAGCAGATTTTTTTCTTTCCCAAATGCAAATCGGTAAAGAGCATTTGTCTTCAATACTGAATTGTCTTATAACATTTCCTCCTGCCAAAAACCCCCACCAAAAAACAAAAATAGAGGCAAGTAAAATCACATTAGCATATTTTTCATTCAGCTATAGTTTTTGTATTCAAGTACTAGACTAACATCCAATTTGACCTTTTCTTCAAGCTTCAAGGAGATAGCATATCCCGGTGTTTTAAAAAAGGAGAAGAACAAGAACTTTTCCAGAAAGACACATCCAGAGGCTGCTGACAAAGCATGGAATCTTTTAACCTGCATAAATTGGAAAATTTACATCTCTTAACCAGCAAAAATTGGAAATTTTACATTCTTCATCCATTCATTTTGGAAGGATAATTCTAAAGGGTCAGAGTTATAAGCATCTAACAAACCACACGGTAGTCCCTATAAAGTTTTGGGGTTTAAATTCTTTTTTTCCTTGTGTTAAAGGATCATTCTCTACTTGTATGGCTTGTAGGTTGGTTTAATATGAATATAAATGCTTTTTAAGCAGCTTCCCTCATGTGTAGCCCCATACCCGGACGTGAAAAGTCAAATAAACCAAATAGAGTCCTCTCTATGGACTTCCAAATCAACAAATGGGGAATAAATTGCAAAGAAGTGGCTTGAGCACTGCGACGCTCTCTTACTTAGGCTCGTCTGTGTTAAACGACCCGAGCTCTCTGATAGCATAAGAAGCTTGTAGGTTGAATTTAATATGAATATCGTACTGTCAAGTTTAGGTCTAAATTCCTTTATTTTTTTTCCTTGAAATTGTTCTGAAGGCATACTATGTGGGTCACTTTCACCCTATAGAAAGGCCAATAACATTACCTTGGATAATTAGCCATCAAAAGAATCCCCCCATCACTTTGCTTTTGTCACTGCTGATGAAGGCCAGCAAAAGCGGTTCCTCCAACGCTCCTCCCACCACAGCTAATGGGTTGACACTAACAAGTATTAGTTTATATTATTTATGTTAATTTTTGCCTCCATGCCCTTTGAGAATGTATAAACAAAAGTCCCATTTGGAAATTTCTGTTATATTTGTCATTTCTAAGAATTTTTAACAAGCTAGGACAATGACTAGGTGTGAACTAATCCATGTTCAGGTATATTCTATGCACCAGCAACCTGAAATTTTTGGGAGTCAAGGTGTGAGTTTGTGACTATATTAAATCATAAAATCTCATAAATATGAACTTAAAAAGTTCTACATCACGTCAATCCCTTAGTGCACCTATGAACACTAGAAAAATGTTTACTCTGACATCTTAAAGATCAGAGAAAGGTGTTACATCAATCAAAATACTAAACAATGTACAAAGATTCAAAGAATGAAGAGGAAAAATGGAAAAGTAACAAGTTTATCAACATTTTTAAACGTTTTCTAAATATTGTTTTCTAGAGCATTCGGAGTTACAGGAATCCAATAATCAGTATAACACAAAGAAACTTGAGTTGGGTCTCTCTGGTCGAGTCGACTGAGACAAAGTGTCAAACAGATTAAGCTTTGAATTCTCCAAATGGATTAAAAAAAAAGAAAGAAATACCCATGATCTAAGCAAATCTTGTGGTTGCAGTAAGGCCAAAGAAAACAAGAGAAATGCCAACAATTTCTATTTAGTGTTTGTTGTGTTGTTTTTGCATTCATTGAAATTAACCAACTCAAGAAAATCTATCACCATGTCTGAACATCACAGAGAGAGAATATCATATGAGACAGTACATAGGTACCATTTTCACTGTATCCACCCTAGCACTGCCACATGGCATGTTATATTGTTTAGCAGAAAATCAAATTATTAACTTACTAATATTAATTGACAAGTAGGAGAGTACCTGATTTCCAGTGAAAGAAGATGTCAATGGCCATTCTCACGCCTCCATGTGGAGTTTTGATGGCAAACCAAATGTCTACTTCTCCAGGTGTATATTTCACATCAACAGCATTTTGCCCATGTAATCAGGGCTAGAAGTACGCATGACATTTGTTAGTCATAGAAAGACTTTCTCAGAATTTCTAAATAAGCTAAGGTTAGTGGGTACTGCCAAAGGGGACTGACAATTCTTTTTTGAAAAGATACAAGAACTTGATAAAATGAGATGAACACAATCACAGATTTTTTTGGAAGAATGATCAAGCATTAGAAATGGGAATTGTTAAACAACCCACTCTCCTAAAAGCTCAAGCTTATATGATTTGGGTTTAATACGAATATCATGTCTTTAACACCCTCCCTCCAGTGCAGCTCCATACCCACACATGGAGAGTCAAACAAACCAAATTGAGTCCTCTATGGACTTTCAAATCAACAAATGGGGATTCAAATTGCAGAGAGGTGATTGAACCTAGAGACACTTGCCTGGCAAGCTACAATACTATGTTAAGCGATCAACTCTCTAAAAAGTTGAGCTTGTAGGATTTGGGTTTTAATATGAATATAGACTTCTTAACTTTCCTCACCCTTACACACTTGCACGGAGAGTAAATAAACTGAGCAAAATTCTTCATGGACTTTCAAATAAACAAATGTAGGATTTGAGTTTAATACGAATGTCATGTCTTTAATAGGAATCAATTGCATGACAATTAAAAATAGAAATCTCAATCTAGTCTTTTCTATGGTGGGTAAGGCAACAACTGGGAAAGAGGAGGAAGGGGGATGAAGGTTTTAGTCAGGGATCCAAATATGATGTCTCTTATGCATATTAGAATGTTAGAATGGGAACAAAAAAGCAGATAAGTAAATTGAAGAAGAAAAGTATGATGAACGTATGAGTTAATTCTCATTGAACATAGCAGTTATGTCATGGTAGTATTTACAGAACAGGAGATGGGGCAGAAATCAAACCATCAAAATTGAACATTAGCCTCCCAAAGAAAGAAAAATGCAGCCTTCCTACATTCAAGGAATTGGAGTTGTGCTTCTTTCACCCTTTATTTAAGGGACCAATTTTTTTGGGCAATCCAACAACATGCTAGAGTGAGGTTTCTAGAAAACATTTCCTATCTCCTTTTCCTGTTACCAAAAGCAAACCTTCTTCTGCACTCAATTTTGGCATTCAAATCAACAAATGGAAAATAAACCAAATAGAGTCCTCCATGGACTTTCAAATCGAAAAATGGGGAACAAATTGCAAAGAGGTGGCTCGAACCTAGGATCTCCTGCCAAATTAGGCTTTGATACCATGTTAAACGACCAACTCTCCTAAAAGCTCAAGCTTGTAAGATTTAGATTTAATATAAATATCATGCCTTTAACAATACGAACCAATTAGTAGTCCAAACCATTTATCCAATGCCCATAGGATTTAACATTTCCAGCACTCTTAAGACAAAAAATCACCCATTCACAAGACTTTCTGTCTAAATAACTAGCATCTATGTACTACTTCTTTTCCCTAATATGATCCACTATCTTAGCCTGCTTCTAATCTATGTAACAAACTCAGTCTTCTACTTAAACTATCATCATGTTCAACATTTTTAATCCATTAATTTTGCAATTTCATTTGCAGAAATACAATTGGTTATCATGAATAGACCAAGTTGTTTGAAGATCTCTCTCAGCCTGGAATAATTTGAGGCAGAGCATATTATATATGCTGCAATTTCTGGATGCTTGCCTTATGAATTATCATTTTCCTTGAACACTAATCAATAGCAGATTCCTCATTAAAAAAAATAGGCCCTTTTTTCTTCTCATCAGTGATTTTATTAACAAAAACCAACTAAGAATGCACAATGCAAAGCATCCCTTGCAAACAACTGCCTCCACAGGCAGATTCCTCAACATAGATCTCTTACCTATCAAAGGATTTGTTACAACTGGCCTAATCATGAAGTCAGCCACCACATTAATCTCTCTATACAGAGTACAATTTCAACAAACAAAATTTAACTGCATAGTGTTTGTTTGCATACACTTCTTTTCTATTTAAAATTTAAAAATAGCAGTAACTTCTACATAAAGTATACTAACTTCTATAGAAGTATGAACACCTTAAAATTCTAATCAAATTTTAGAAGTCATTATCTTTTGAAGGTAAGCAAAAAAAACATCTCACATTTTATACACAATTCACTATGTTGTTTTCTATTCTTAAAATCCGGAAACAAAAAATGTTTACAGATGACACCTTAATTATTTTTTATAACTGTGGGTGGACCAGCTCATATGACACATTAATTATTAGTTTTTGCAACTACCCTCAGTCTCTAGCAAATAATGCAAATATATTGTCCAATTTTGCTACCATATTTATTATTACCAAGTTCCTAAACTTCTGAAGCCCTTTCATATCAAGGACTTTACAAGCAGCACTACTAAGTTCATAGTAGATAGCATAAAAATGGTTAAGAAAAATCAATATCTCTAGATTTTTTGTGAAACGAATATATATATATATATATATATATATATATATATATATATATATATATATGAGCAATACATTTATGTGAGAAATCAATTGACCAACCGCATGTTAAATATGTAATTTTCAACTATTCTTTACTCTTGAAACCCATGTTCATGCTTGAGCATAGACTTTAGACTTAAACACCTGAAAAACCCTGCATGCCAACAAATTAATTAATTCCCTCCAGGGAAGACAAGCACATGGAGAAGGGATGACAGAAATCAAAGGAAGAGTAACTTACTATTGCATCATATGGGTCGATATAATCACTCAAAAGGTTATTATATTTACTGAATATAAGCTCATTGTAACTATCTGATTTATAATAACAAGAATATGTAAAAAGGATGATGAGGCCTTCAGTGGGCAGCTTAACTAGCTGGTACCTTGCTCAGGAATGAAAGATTCCCAAGTTCAAGCCCCATGTTTACATCAAACACAGTTCTAGGGGAAGGGTCATTAAGAAAGGATGATGAGAAAGCAAGGTACATTATGCACTTTTAGCTGTAATTAGCAAGTGTCTAGATCTTTTGGAACTAATTTCTATTTCAAAACTAACCACACCCATGAACAAAATAAACTGGCATAGGAGATCTTCAAGTAAAACCCAATGAATCAATAGAAAGAATTGCACATGTTTAAATGTCAGAAAGGCCTTCAGAAAACAGCCACTTCTCTGGACTTTAGATATAAGTGTATAAACCCTAAAGAAATAGCACTTTGCAGACTCTCTTATGATATTCCCAAGATTTTAACAACAAAAAATAAAATTCAATAATAATAATTAAACAAAAAAAGCAAAAATGTTCCTAAAATAATCTGTAGGTAACATCTGGAAGATAGATTAAGCGCTATATATATCTTTATATATATATATATATTAGATAGATTATGCTACTCAGAATTCACAACCACAACAAAGATAGCAGTAAAACAAAGTGCTCACGCACAACATTATACATTTTACAATAACAATATATAGGCACACATACGTGACATAGACAAATATTTCTTTCCAGTCCAATTTTTACTATGAAATGTACATAAATCGGTATCAAAACCACTCACAGGACTATATTATTGGGAAAATACAGGTATTTTTTCACGCCCAAATGCCATGAAGAGACATGGTAGCTACTAACTTCAAGCAACAGCAGAATGAAGAAGAGGAGATTTTAGACGGCCAATGCTTCCAGAATATTGGATTGACTTCAGAGCTGGATCTTGATATGCAGTGAGTAATTTGTCACGAAATTCAACCATCGTAGGATCACTCCGGTCTTGTCTGTCTCTATTTACAAACACTGGTCCAGAGAGGAAGGTTCTCAGACCAAGTTGGTAGCATGTAAAATTGATTCAAAAAGGAGACCTCAAACAAAAAAATAAAAGGAACAAATAATAATCAAGATAGACTCTGCTATAGGACATCTACAACTCAGTAATAAAGAGTGTATACCATTATTAGAAGTGAGGAGAAATGCACGAGAAAAGGAAAAATAATGTCGAGTGCAATTTTATCAACTTACAAAATATGAAAAGTTTGAATGTCACATTGCGCATAGCAGTTGCTGAAAAACTAAAACGTTACACACAATCATGGATAAGTGTTGAGAAGCGTGATATTCATATTAAACCCAAATCTAAGCTTGTTTTTAGGAGGTTAGTAAGTCATTAACATATGTATCGAGCTTGGTTTGTGAGAAAGGTCACAGGTTGAACCCTCCGCACATTAATCCCCATTTGTTTATTTGTAAGTACATGAAGGACTATTTGGTTTGTTTGACTCTCCACGTACGGGTATGAGGCCGCACGTGAGGAAGGGTGTTGACAGCATGATATTAATAATAAACCCAAATCCTACAAGCTTGAGCTTTTAGAAGAGTTGGTCATTTAACAATAAGAGATCAATATCAGCATCTGAAATGGCAAGAAGACTGGAATAGGACACTATGACATCATGGGGAGATAAGGGAGAATGATAATGTGGAGCAGCAGCAAGAAGAAAAGAAGTCAACAGTAGTTTACATTTATAACTTGGTCCACAAGGTTGTTTATTACCAGGTGCACAAATCTGGTGAAATAATCAGAAATGTTGAAACAAAAATAGAAATGACATATGCCTGATTACACATGAGGTACATGTAGATTTGTACTTAACAGTTACCTTCACATGGTTCACTTTGGAGAACACTTTCCTTTTCTTTCTTCTTCTTCTTCTTCTTCTTTTTAAATTTAAGGGAAGTGGAGGAATATACTTACAAAAAAAAGGAGGTACCTAACTAAAGGGTTCCACCCAAGTACACACAAAATCCACTAGAAGCATCACAACCCAAGAGAAACAAAGAAAAGAAATACTAAAGGCACAAACTGGTCTTGACTCCTTCCCATGGTATTGAATAATTTCCAGAACTTACTCCAAATCCACCAAATACATGATTCACGTATCTATGCTTGATGAGAGAAAAAAATGAAATCCACCTTTAACCATAATTCTTTTTGCAATAGCCTTTTGTGTTCCTGATCTTTCACCACCTTACATTCAACACTCTGCATTTTTTCCTATTCATCTTGGATTTGAGTCCACGATCTTAGCTCTTTCAATAAATTTTCCACCATAACTTGTATGAACCCACTACCTCACCCCTTCCAAAGATTCTAGCATAAACATTTAAGCTACTCATTTTGCAATAACCATAACAATAAACCAATCCAAATTTAGCATAATGTTTATTGTGGGTTTGTCAAACTTCAGATCATGTCTATGGACTAGATAAATCAATTCACTAGGAGTTCGCCATTTTCCCCTCACATCCCTAGATACCCTTTACCTATTAAACTATTACATTTTTGTATCTTCATTTGGAAATATCTATGGAGATCTTCTGAACACTTTTTTCCGTATTCAAGAAGCCTATTGATAAAAACAAACATAGCATAAGAAGTTTCTTATATGGTATTCTGTATTGGACGGTATTCTCATAGACTTAGCATTGAAGCGCTTTCCAAAATTTTTATTTTTTAGTTCATGATTTTGCCTCCTCTTCAAATTGACAGTTTTTTTTTTCTCTGTTTTTTTGGATAACCATGGGTGTCTGGACCATCTTGAAGTTGGTTGTCATGCTCTGACCAAAAGTGAATTTGCTCCCGGTGAGTAATGTGTATTTGTACTCAATTGACCATTTTTGATAAGGACGAATCTCTAAGACTTAAATCAAGAAAGAAATTCAGTATTAGTCACATCTAAAGTAGGATTAGTATCACTTAGAATTAAAATAAAATTAGTATCAATTGTTGGAGTTAAATTAAAAGCAACCAACAATTAGGATCATAATTAGGTAATAAGAGTATTAGAATTAAAGTCATAATAAATTATTAAAATCCTTTTAAATTTTTTAAAGCGCCTTTAAATAAGGAAAATTGATGTAAGTAAAAGTAATTAGTTGATAATTAATAATATTTGCTTTCTTGCAATTTTTAAAGCTCAGACTCCATTGATTTTCTTTTTAAGCGAGTTTCCCTCAATGCAACCTAAGGTTCTATTCCTTTCCTCCTTATGTTCTTTCTCTATATGTTATTTTAGTTTATTTTTTAACCATAAACTTTATCCTTTATAACTCTCCTTAACCCTACAGGATAAGACCCCTCCTCCACCTATTGATTGTAGGCAACTACCCTAGGTGTCCTACATCAATCCTTGATCTCACACAAAAGTTTCTTAATGTAACTTCTTTAGTTTCTAAAGAAACGTAAATAAAAAAAAATCACCATTCAATCATATTATTAAAAAAATACTTTAAACGAAAATTATGAACTTTGGTTTAAAGATACACATAATGAGCGGGAAATGAGCAAGAAAAAAAGTGAAGAAATAATTTGGAACTTATGCAAAAGATTTTTTCAACGATTATAACCATATGATTGAATGGAGGAAACAGTAATGTTGGTGTCTCAAATTACCTCAACAGAATAACCACTGAATATGGGCAGGAACCGTTTCCGGCAGTACTCATTAAAAATAAGTGTGAGAACTGGAAGAGGAATAGTTAAGCTAGATGCTAGGGGAAGCTTCTTCAGTCCAAATATTCCAATTGCAATAATATGCATTAAGACCAAGGAAAATATTGTTGAATTGTGCACTATTGGCCAAAACTTCCCACCAGTTTCATATTTGGGTGCATATACATTGAGTAGCTGCATGGAAAATTTGCAGGTCAAATATCAATGCCGCGCAAACAGAACCTCAAGGGTCTTTATTAGAAGTTTACAGTTCAGATGGTGCAAAGAAATATTAAATTGTAAACCTCAAATTAAACCCATATTCAAGAATCCAACTGAATCAAGTGAATTGGCAAGTCAAACTCAGTTCCATAGGAACACTACAGAGTCCCATATAAAGATTGAGCCCTCCAAATTGTCCATGCTTCCAATAATTTTGTGACAGAAAATATCAACCATCAAATTAACATCAAGTTTGTTTAAATCAGATATTAAGAAGAGAAAAGTCCTAACATGGGGGGCATGATTCACATATCTGAATAGAGTGATCCATGTGATTCATAATTAAAATCAACATTTGAATCCATAAATTTAAATTATTTAGATATTAGGACAAAAGCAAGTTAGCAATTCTAAACTTTTTAGAGGGCCATATATCGTCCAGTTATGTGATTAATATTGCACTCACTGAGATCTAGAAGCTATCAAAATGCAATTTTAACTCATAATGATTATTGAACATTGGCCCAAAGTTTTGTTGTCACTATCTCATGTAATAATATTCACAAGCACCACATAATTGTAGTAGACTGAAGCTAAGACTAAAATAACTAGAACAGACTTATATTTACAACAGAGATGTTGCAGAAAATTAAAGTACCACCAAGGGGCTGATGGTCTAACACAGTATTGACTATTGAGATAAAGAAATAAAAAAGAAAGGCATTCAACTAACCTGGCTGCGATAGACAATATATGCCAGACAAAAATAAACCAAGATGAATGGAATAATCAGTGGAGCCAGGAAGAAATATGTTACACCAAGAAGACCAAAGAAGAGAATCGAGGGAATTTCTTTGTGATAAGGAATTGATGGAACTTGGAATTCTTCATCATCATGTCCAGTAAAATTTTGCTTCACGAAACTACAAATGAGGGGAAACATCCGAAAGATCTCTGAAGATAGACTGGTCCATCCAGATGTGACAACATAAGCAATGAAGAATGATGCCTAAACCAAAACAAAGGCCAACATGATATCAATCATCATGCTATTTAAGAAATGGTTTCCAAAGTTGAATACTAACATTTAGGGGAAAAAAAGAAAAGAAAAGAGTTCAGGTTTCCTGATCAATACAATTACCAGTAAATTATAAGTAAGAATCATTTAGATCCATATAAATCACAACCATTCTAAGTTCTGAGATTTTTGCCTTCCCCTTCTTACCATAGTGCCCTAATTTTTCAATCAAATAATTACTCTTACATGACACAGTACTTATTTGTTATTAGTTTATTGAAGAATCGTCTAATGAACATGTTGACTTGGAATTACGATGAGAAGAAGTTAAAATAACGAATCAATTTATTTTTATACCTCTATGATTTATATTTTGTGGTGCTGTCTACAAAAATTCATTGATGAATCTCATTGAACCTATGGTCACTAATGGTGCAATCATCAATCTCAATTAGGATAGACCAAACTATCTTAGCCAAGCACCTCATCTCATCCTTAGTAGTGCTACCTCTTGTTGAGGATTAAGTTTATATTGGACTTGATTACTCCTTTTCTATTCTCTTAGTTTCCCTTATTTCTATTTTGTTTGTTCTCTTTTTTGTTTGTTTCTGTTTTTCTCATCCTCTTCTATTGTGTATAAATATGCATAATAAAATTCATTCCCTTAACATAGTACCAGAGCTATAAAGAGATTAGGGAGATTAAGGTTAGGGTTTAGCCGTGTAGTCAATTTCGGCAACCCATCTGATGACCATGTCTTATTCCAGTCTCATCAAACGTTAGGGTTTAGCCGTGTAGTCCATTCCGGAACCCATCTAGTAGTCGTGCCTCATTCCGATCACATCACTCGCACTCTACCCCTCCAGAAGCAGCCACCTCCATTGGGACACCTCATCCTCGGAAACTTGTCCAACGACACTTTTTCCAGCCCAAGACCACTCCACCAGAAGCGTCATAGGTTGCCCTTCCCTTCGATAGTCACCACATTTCAAACCATCAAGACATGCGCCTCCACACACCACCACTCTTCTCAGAGTTGACTCCCGCGCATGGGCCACCCTCCGATCACCAATTTCCTCCCCCAGCGTCGCTGGCTGCTTATAAGTTCTCCTAACCTCCTGTCCTACCTATCCAATGCCTAAAAGGAAGACTTTGCCCAGGTCCCGACCAATGTTCTCTCTAGGCTTTTACGGCCTTTCCAATAACTATCTCTCGACCTAGGAGTTCTACACGTGCCTTAAAGACTACTAAATGTGATTTCTTTGCTATCACTATATGGTCATTTAGGATTAAGTATATCTATGACAATCCTATTAGGAAACCGATCCTCAACACTCTCCCTCAAGTTGGAGCATACAAATCATATCACCATGTGATTTAACAATACAGAAAAGTGATAGTCCACATGTGGTTTTTTGGCCAGAAAAAGTGTCGCCTAAAAAAGGTTGCCACTAAACAACTTAAGTTTCAAATTAGTGGATTAACAAAAGCACCCATCCTCTCTTCATCTATTATATTCTAATTATAATGGCAATGCTAATTTCAGTTGCAGCTTCTTATGGGTGATTGTCCCATCCAAGATAACAAAGATAGACATTTATGTTCTTTTCAAGCATTCAACTCAAAAAATGGCTCTTCACAAATTATCTCAAACACCCAACCCAAAATCTTTTTATTCCAAGTTGTTCCCAAAAGTGATTAGTATTTATGCCAACCCGAGTCTTAAAACAAAACCATAGGTCAATACAATCAACATACTTCATTGAACCTCTTAGAGATATGTCAAGCAAGCTCATACATTAAAGAGAAATATGACAAGCACTTGACAAAGAATATCGTTCAATGTTCAAAGAAAAGAGAAAACAAACAGACACAAACAAACACCCACACAAAATAATCACATGATAGTAAAAGCAGAAAAGCAGCAGGTGAAAGGAGAACAAATTTGGACATTCCCAAGAAAATTGAATGCCATTGTTTTTTTACACAGCATTTATAGAAATAACTCAACATCTAGATTGGATATAACAAAGAAATGAGTATACAAAGTTAATGTTCAAAGAACATTTCAGGATTTCACTTAACACTTGTATCAAGTTTGTTAATGTCTGTTACTATGCTAGCTACCCTTTTGGTGATCCACCTATTGGCCGTATTCGCTAATAAAAATATGCAAATTTATTTCACTTGCTCTAAAACAGCTTGTTAAATAAAGTAGTCCATCCAAATTTTCCTACATAGGTACAAGTTAATAATGGAAATTTATTTTCACCTGTGCTGGAACAACTTCTGCTAGTATCTTAGGAATTTCCTTGGGCTCGAGGATGATATTAACCTGATAGAGAACTGATCCTGATAGCACATTTGCAAAGAAAATGTTCCAGATGGTAAACCACAGCATCTTAGTGCATGCACTTTTTTGTATCTGACTGAAGGATATGTATCCTTGCATGGATGAAAAAACGATCATGATTGGCGGCACAAGAGATAAGAATAACTGAAGAATGAGATTAGGAAGATATCCTGTGATCACTTGACTGACAAATGTGCTGTAAGACAAAAAACAATTCAGTGTATTATCATAAACTTACACATAATTTTTCACTAATAAAAGAAGTGAAGTTCATTCACATTTTTTTATAGGCAAAGTGAAGTTCATTCACGTTTGCAACATCACAGATTAAATACACTATCATAGTCAGAAATTAGGAAGAAATTCTTACATGTTTCCTTTTTC
Organism: Tetrastigma voinierianum; assembly: GCA_016808115.1. Classification (NCBI taxonomy): domain Eukaryota; kingdom Viridiplantae; phylum Streptophyta; class Magnoliopsida; order Vitales; family Vitaceae; genus Tetrastigma; species Tetrastigma voinierianum. Next base: position 744,521 of record JAEQBH010001503.1, read on the forward strand.
AAATCAAAACAAAATTACAAGGGACCGAAAACTTGGGAATTTGTGTCCTTTGCAAAGTCCCCCACTTGTTCAACTAGGTTCTCACATCCAAGCCATAAAATCTTAAATTTGGAAAGAAAAAAGAAAAAGAAAAAAAAGAAAAGAAAAGAAAAACAGGTGATATGTTTTTCTTATGTCAGAAAAAAACTTTTCCATACTTCCCATACTTCACAGAAAATGAACACTGGGAATAACCCGTAGTACAAGTCTGTTTTCCTTAGTTAAGTATGTAACTTAGATTATTGAATGCACTCGAACAGGTTTTGTTGAAAAAATAGTTATTTTAGGAGATTTGATTTAGTTAATTTCACTATTTCATGGACTTAAATTTGGGATTGTGCGTAATTTTGGGAATCAAATTAACAGAAGCAGACGAAGCTTAGGAAGGAACTAACTGAAAAATGCCTAAAGGTAGACAATACATGTGGAGGATTAAGGACATATACCTGCTAAAAAAAAAGAACAAGACATAAGACCTGCTAGCTTCTTGAATTTTTCATTAGAAAGGCTGAGGCGAGAGTTAAAATTCTTTCAGGGATGGAACAGAAAGGTCTTAGATAAAAGAAACCAAAAAAATCTCTAGCAACCCTGAAGATATTTGGAAACTGGAAACAGAGAGGATGCTTGCACCGCCAAATATCTTCCCCAATAACAGATTTTTTTTTTACTCCATTCCCACAATGAAATAACTAAGACTAGTATTGTAGCCCTCCCATGGCATCGATACAACCACTTAAGAACAATGCCGGCTTCCAATTCGCTGAAGTGTGATTCATGTATATTAAAAAATAACCGGCTGCTATAAACCAATACATGGTTTAGGTAATCTCTAAGTATAAGGTGATCTCTCCTCCATTTCCCTACAGCTGACCCCATAAAATTCCTTTGCAATCTCCTAATCCTTCAAGCCTCTTCCCTTTGCAAACTGTAGACTACAGAAAATCCCATTGCAATCTCTTAATCCTTGAAGCCACTAATTTGACTAGAATCTTGAACATGACAGAGAGTATGAGAATGTAAGACACATATTTCACTGGAGTAATTGTACCACCTAGAGACAGTCTTCCTTCCAACCCACTAAGTTTAAGGAAATCTTATCTACCACTGGGTCCCAGTAAGAGAGGGGCCTAGGGTTTGCTCAATGGAAATTCCAGGGACAAAAGGGCTCTTATCAGCATGAAATTGAACTCCACAGTCCACACGAGCCTTTTTCCATAGAAATACAATAAATGAAAGACCAAAACATTGCAACAGAATTTCATGCATGTTGCCCTCTGGTTTGGACCCCACAGTTCAAACTGAATTGAGAAGTCAAATCAGATATGTAACCAATATAGTATAATTTGATTCTTCAGATTGATTTCTCATATTTAAACAATAGAATGACAACTTACAGTGAACCAAGAAAGGTCATTTTCTTCCATAAATATCTTTTAAAACCTACAACAAAAATAGATATTCTGCAGAATAATTTCCCTTTTCCATCAAGTTTAAAAGAAGGTCACACATGGTATGGCTTTGGAGAAAATGAAGTACAAGTAAAGTAAAAGAAAGTGCTAAAAAAAACCTTAAAAAAAATTACCACTTACATAGTCAGTACACCCTTCAGAAAAGGAAACCATATCTCCAACTGGTCCAAATGAGTAAGTCCTTGCACTATTACAACCGGAATGAGGAAGGAAACTGTAAGAAGAATATATGCAACAACTACCACCAGCTTGCAAATCCACCTCTTTAAGAATGATGCTGAAAAGAAAGGCCAGTAAACATCCTGCGGCTCAGGAGCTCGCTCGGTCACCCACTCGGTGGGATCAACCCCTTGTTGGACATGCAAAGCTACTGCAGCACCAATTCGTGACTTGAAAGATACAAAGGCAGCCCGAACTTCCTTTTAAATCACAAAAGCATTGTATAGTTATAGGCCGTATTAGACATGAATTTGAACTCCAGATCAATAATTGGCTTGGTTTAAAGGCAAAAGGATAAGGAGGCCATTATGGATGGAGAGGGCAATGAAACAGAAAGAGAGAGTACATATATAAACTAAACTTGAACTAATCTATTGTGTACAACATATCTTATGCATGTTGCACATTCATATTTCACAGAACCAGCACATGGTCAGCAGTATACTGAGATTCGGCAAATATGAGCTTCTCTGTCAAGTGCATTATATGTTCAATAAATATTAACGCATATAAGTTGAAATAAACATATAAATATAATTGCATCTCACATATGAAATATGAAATAATGTAAACAAAAATTTCATTAGTTGGTAGTTGTTTATGGAATAAAATCTGCCACTGCTTAATGGACATGCGCACGACCAAGCACTAGCACTCATGGGTGCATACTTATTATGTAACTCCTATTTTTCTTTCACAATTCCAGAGTTAATGTCGATGACATCTATATATAAATGATTGGGATTACACGCGTGCTCACGCTTTGCGTGATACTACTGTGATTGTATTTGTTCTTGATATATGGAATTGGCCTCAGCCTAATCAATCATTTCTATGCATTCCCTTTGTAAAGCCATAATATTCATATTAAATCCAAATCCTACAAGCTTGACCTTTTAGGAGAGTTGGTCGTTTAACATGGTATCAAAGGTTGGTTTGGCAGGAGGTCCTGGGTTCGAACCCTCTTGTTGCAAATTTGAATATTTGATCCCCATTTGTTAATTTGAAAATCCATAATGGACTCTGACTCTCCACATGTGCAGGTATGGGGCTACATGCATGTGAGGGAGGGTGTGGGAGTTGTAACCGAGCCAAGCCACTCCGGGGCTTGGCTTGGGCTCCTAGCCGAAAAGCTCTACGGCTTAGCTCGTGGAGCCAAACGAGCCGAGCTTGAGCCTAATTTAGGCTTGATAAACTGGCCCGCCAGCCCGACCTGGCCTCGCCGAAAAGCTCGGCTCACCACGGACCAACCGTCATTTAACGAGGCTTCCAACACGTGTCTCCCACGGCAAGATCCGGGTCTTCACCGGTGCTATCCCGACCGGGCGCCACGAGCGGAAATGCCGAGGTCATGTCTCTTGAGAACATGTAATGGATCCCTGCTTCTTGGGGATCCGCCGATTACTGATGGAATGCGCTAATCCTCACGAAACAAGTATGAGGCGACGACGACGAAGACGGCCGGAGCTCGAGCGAACCTTACCGCCGGCCAGGGGACTGCACAGATTCCTTGACCGCCTAAGAGCGCAGCGTGTCGGGCAAATCCGTGATGTCCAGCAGCAGAGCGCGAAGGCGCCTCAAGAAAGCGACGCTCTGGGAAGGACATGGATGTCAGGCGACCCACTCAGATAATCGATCCCAAGCAGATAAGAATCCGATTACAAATAATGTGGCAGACAAAGCCTCGCAAAACTATAGAGGTCGGTGGCCATGAGCTTAGACAAGGTTTGCCGATCTTGAGTAGCATCGAGGGCAACAATCTGACCCACCGATAGATCAATTCAACCCGATGAACTAGGATCCACCAAACTGGGGTATCGGGGCCCCTTTGATACGGATATCGACTTAACCTGCAACGATCTAGGCTGGTATGGGTAAAGGCATCAAGGGTGATCGTGGGGTGGGGTTTCATGTGAGTAAACAAGGTCAAGATCCGACTCCATACAGACGGTAACGCCTAGAGTGCCACCGTTAGCCGGGTATGAAAATTCGTCGACGGCTCGACATGGTATGTGATTCGGATCTCCAACCGCGTTGGTGAAGCTATGGGTCTTGAAATAATCATAAAAACTGCAGTCGTGGAGGGCGCCAACTTAACTACGGCAGCAAGATATCGCAAATAGTTTCAAGTTACTAATGAGTTTGCTCAAGGTATCTTTGTTGATATATTATTTCTTTATTTAGATAATTGATTAAAACCAATCATGTTTCTTATTCAATGCATTTCGTATCTTATTTCTTCACTCTCGATTTCTACTTGTTTTAATTTTATTTCATAATTTTTCGCCTTGCAAGTCAAGCTTCAAGAAGTGGGAATTCTCACAGAATCCGTAAAAGGGAAACAAATGTCAAGGAGGTGGCTTTAACAAATTTTTAGCATCAATCATAAATCAACTAAGGTAAAACAAATCCCATAGAAAATTATTTCTTAATTTTATGTATTTGTTAGTCATATCGATTACAAAAAGTTAAAAAGTATATGGACCGATTTTGAGGATTGATTACAATACAAACTTGTATGTGCCCTGGATCAAATGATCAGGTTGCTCGAGCCTGCCCATATGGAAAACAAGCCCAATGAGCTCAAGCTGCTTTTTTTTAAATCAAGCCAAGCTTCGAGCCTCGATTTAATCTGCTCAAAAGCTCTACGGCTCAGCTCGCTCATAAATTCAACAAGCCGAATGAATGTTCAAAGCTCGGCCTGCTCCGGCTCAGCACGTACCCCTCTAGGGAGGGGTGAGAAGCCATGATATTCATATAGCAAATCCAAACTTGGCTAAGCTAAGCCTTGCAGATTTCTCATTGCCTAACACCCTTAATAATGAGGATCTATATATTTATGGCCCATCCCCTGAATAAGGCAGCTTTCCACTTCATTGTTTCCCATATTTTTGGCTCTCACATCTAGATTGCCTGTTGGGAATGCTTTTCAGAAGCCAAAGGCTCTTTCTTAAGCTCCATAGAAGCTTGTAGTTGTGTTTGGGTAATTTTACTAAAATAACTTACAGATTGGAAAAAAAAAAAAAAGATTATCATGAAAGTGAGGATAATTTTGCTCTTTGTAGAAGAATCCTAGGTAGCTAAGGTGTCCATCCACAAGAATTTGAATAATAAGCAATTGTGCACATCCAAAAAACATCTAATGATGTGAAAATTTTTGTAACATGTATGAAAATAGAAAATTATCTTCAATATTGGACCTATTCTAGAAGGATTTTTGGTTTTTAGGATACCAAAGCAAAATACATTTAGATTTTGGGGCATTTATGCGTTTCTAAAATTAGATGGATCACTATATAAATCATAAGCTGCAGGAAAAGATTCACAAAATTTTTTATTGTCCTTTGATTCAGGGGGCAACTATCTTGCCCAAGGAAAAATCACAAACGTAAGTCTACTTTAGATGAAAGCAAAGCATTGGCATCTTGTTATAGTGAAAATGAAACAGAAGGGGAGGTATTTGAAATCACAGGTCCCTTCAGGACCAAAAACTTTAAGACAACACCACTTTCAACGGTTTTTCCTTTTTTTTTTTTTTTTTTTGATAGGCAAACAGCAGAGAAATATATTCAGAGAAGGGGACGAGCCCAAAAGCATGCATGAAGTATACAAGGACTCCAAAAAGAAAAAGACAAGAAAGGAGGAAAAATAAACAAAAAACTGTACCAGCCCCCATACATCACTCAAAAGACTCAAGAACACAATTACATCGGAACCCTGGTAATCAGAAAACGGACTTGGCCCAAGACCACAAAGTATTAAAAAAAAGAGTATTTCATTTTTTGGGCTGAAGGCACCCCTTCTTCAAAAACAGCCATGTTCCTCTCCCTCCAAATACTCCAAAAAAGGCAAATGGGGGCTGCCAACCATAGTTTCTAAGCTTTTTTCCTAACAAAAGGACCATTTCGACCTGCCATCAGATCTTTGACTGAACACAGAAACCCAAATATCACTTACGAGGATAAAATATGGAAATATGCTTCAATAAACAATATTCATTCCATTATGAAACAATCTTCATAGACTAATATTTTTATGCAAATATGCATTGGCAGCAGCACGCACCTCTCCTGCTAATAAGGATTGCTCAATTCTCAGATTGTCTTCTAGATCTTCCAACTGCTTTTCATACTGATCCAAAAGATCAACTCTGCGTCCAGAAAGTCCCAAAAAGCCATCACGCCTGAACCTTTGTTGAGTATGTTTTTTTGACTTTAAGTGGCCAAGTCTTCTGTAAAGTTTTTCTCCGTCGTCCTAGAAAGGATGGCGTATAGTCATCAACCACTAGATATCAAAAACAAATACTAGAATCCATTACAACCATGATTTAAATTCATTTCTCAAATATGCTGTTCATAAGTGGGGGATTCAATTTTTAGCATTCATCTACTAATCAATTATCCTTAAAACATGAAAGCAGCTTTCCAAAGAACCGGCATAAATTTTGCAAATGCAACAACTTTAGCAGCAAAAGGCCAAACTTTAGATGCTAAAATCATCTAGTATCTTCATCCTAAAAGCCTTTGCTTCTCTAAGTCTCTAAAATAATTGACAACATAAAGTGGTTAATGTAGCATAGATTTTGGTCCTTTTCAATTTTACATCTCTAATAAATAATGCAAAAGGTACTGCTTATGTCACTTTGGAGGGAGAATGAACTTTCATCGATTTCCAAGATAAAATATGAAAATCTAATTCAAGTAGATGTGTCTTAAAATCTAATTGAGGAAAAATAATTAGGTTCAATATATAAAAATTAAAATAATTTTTTTGTTCACCTAAAACTTAAATTTAGTTACTGAGAAAGTTACAACATGCTTAAATCTTCCACACAACGGAAACATATTAGGAGTAATTAGCAGTGTCTAAAATATGGTGAAAAGGAGGATGATGATAATTCTAGATCTTTTTCTCCGTCCAAGGATTTTTTTCCATTGTCAATGTGCTTATAAATTTAAATATATTCAAATTCTTGAGATTTTTTTCTTATGCACATTTCATCAACATCTTCAACAAAGAATAAACTATCAATATCAACAAAAACTTAGATGTTAACTAAAGAAATATTTGATAGGAAGAAAGATAAGAATATACAAACAGATGCAATACAAAAGTTGGCACAACCCTAGCACATATGCAAGACACAATGGTGGAAATATCTTCTGAGTTATCTGCTGAAAATAATTTCTTTTATATTTAATATCTTCTTAATATCACCTAGATTGCTGAATAGCAAGTACTACCCAAACATAGACATGGAAAAGAGTAATAAGTGACACATAATACCAACTAATTACAAAAATATCATTATACAAAAAGAAACATCAAAAGTTTGCAGATATGACAATTGATTCAGAATTCCAGAGTGCTTACAATGATCCTCTGAAGTTTGCTTGTTCGACGAACCACTGTATGTGAAAGGTAAGTAGAAGGATGGTATTCGTTGAAAAAACTCTCAACACTTTCACCAACTCTGCGTCCAGATGAGACAGGGATACCACTAACTAAAATAGTAAACTGATGTGGCTGGGGTCTGGATGAATTAAAGCAAGCAATCCTTTTTGCTGATATATAGCTATACTCCTGCACATTATATACTATTTAGCATCACATCCTGTTGATATATCCAGGGATGTCTTCTTGCAATGAACCATTAAAGTAAGACAACTTCAGCTAAGCAAACATATCTGAAAAACTACTTACAAAATAAAGAAGACAGCAGACCACTCCAGTGAAAACATAAGCAGCAGAGAAGTGAATCCATAACCTTCATAAAGGTCAAAACTAATGATCAGAGTTACTCCAGTGAAAACATATCCAGCAGAGAAGTGAATCCATAACCTTCATAAAGGTCAAGACTAATGATCAGAGTTCTTCACAATAATTGAGCTAACTTCATACTTGGAAAATAATTTCTTTTAAACTGAACTTGAAGAATTGAGCAATCACTCCATCCATAACGTCTGGATAATGTGTTTCCACAAATGAGATACACAACTAAGACAGGAAAAATACTAATAAGGACATCAAGAAAAACCAATTCAATGAAGACCAAACACCAGTAAAGCTCGATCATCTGTGTGAAATTGTATCAATGACACCAACAGTATGCATGTGGGAACAGTAAACAGAACTTAGGTTTATGACAGGCTTCCACCAGCAAGATACTGATTTCCTAGCTTACACAACATTTCAAGCTAGAAGTATCTTCCATTTTTTTCTGTTAAAGACTAGTGTCTTCACACACACATGCATACGTGCAAACACACACACACACACACACACACAGAATTGATAGATAGACCAGTGGTGGGAGGAGGAGAAAGACCATCTCCACCCACAACCAAATGAAACAGAAAGGTTTACAATAAGAGAAAATAACCCAGCCCACCCTACTTGAACCTAATGAGTGAAATGCTATCAGTTGCAATCTGCTGAAGATCATTTTCAAAACCTACTTCTAACTTGTTGGATCGAGCTTTAACCATTTCATGTGAAAATTAATAGGCATCTAGTGAGGAGAGGACAAACTTTTTATAATATTCAAAATTACCAACTCACAAGCCTATCCCAAGAGCCATCATATGAGTGACCTATCCCTGATCTTAAGAGAGACAGTGTTGCATCCCAACTCTCATGACTCAAACCCATGACCCTTGGCTCTTATGCTAATTGTTGAAGCAGACTTTGACAATCTCATCTGAGAACCAATAGGAATCCACCAATGTAGGCCATCATTTATGACATTCAACATCATACATTGTGCCAGTTCTAAGAGCCATCATTTGATAACCTATCCTAAGTTTAAGAGCCACATAGTTGAACCCCAACACACCTTGTTCTGAGTACCTTGAATACCATTTTCATTACCAAAGCCTAATCATGGAGTAATTAAGTGTTATGCTAAACTTCTTTAATTTCTTGGCCTCCCATATCACCATGACCAGAATTAAACAAATTACAAGGCCCATAACAAGGGGAAGCTTAATGAAAGTACTGAATGATATAATTTCAGTCAATAAGTGGGTAAAGCAAATTTCATAAAATGTTAGCAATTGTAAGAACTAAATAATAAGTTTTAAGCAAACAATCCATATTGTACTTTTTAAGGTCTGTAACTTTCACCCTTCCATAAAGTTAGAAATGTTAGCAAGTATAAGAGTCAGAAGGAGGACAAAAAAAAAAAAGGCATGCACAACCACATAGAAAAGGTATCAATTAGTTGATGAAAATATGATATGCTAGCATACATGAACAAAACCACTTAATAGTGCCTCAAATGTAAGTAACAAGTATCAGAAATGACAGCATGAAGAGCAAGTATTGTTGTTCCAACATCATTTGTTATTAACTCACATTCACTAGCCCCTAGAATTTTTTACCTGTACATGACGAGATGAATTCTGATCATATGGCCAATAAGTAATTACCTGTTTGAGCCATTGTCGACATTTGAAATACTAAACGAGTCCAAAGATTTGTTCGGCAAGTCAGAAAAATCAATACTTAGCTGATTCCCCAAATAATTAATTGGAAGAAGAATGAAGACCCCAATAATTCCAGCAAAGGCAAATACCCTCAAACTGCATTTTAGAAATAATTTATATGTGACAGTAAGCATTAAAAAACAAAGATGACAAATTATAAGTCAAACGCCAAATAAATGACTGATGAATCATCTAACTGGGGGGGCATAGAAAGAGGTGTTGGTCTGTTGGATGGAGTAAAAGAGGTATGCCACCTTAGGAGAGCAACTTGGAAATAAAACATAGTAAGATCCTGGAAACATAAGAATAGAAATGGGAAAGAAGAAATGAATGAAAATAAAAAGGAAGCAGATCAACAAAGAAAGAATAAAAGCTTTTTCCCTTTTTATTATCATTTTGGTTGAAGTTACACCTAATACAACACAAATCTACGAAATCTGTTCACTGAGTTCGAAAAAAAAAAACATACCAACAAGCATAAGAAGCACTCTAGCAGAGTGTCAAAAACCCCTGGAACCATCACTTCCCATTCCACAAGCCCACCACAATCCCAAACCCACACAACCCCACCCCCAACCCTTCTGCCCTGCTTTTCTCCTCCCACTCCTTTTCCTGAAGGCATTCTGGAGGTGTTGATCATGCAATCATTCCAAGTTCATGTCAAATGCATACACTTAAACTGTAACCTGAATCATTTTCCTATTTGCAATACTAAACTTCTATTAAAAGAATATGTAGCAGAATTTAAATAAAAAATAAAAAATCTAAACAACTCAATTTTGACAATCATATCATGTAAAGAAGGCTCATCAGGACTGATGTTTAATTAACAGCAGAATGCTCACTGCTGTTAACTTGTCACCTGAATGAACCTTTTTGCAGGTTAAATAAGAATGATAACAATCTAGAAAAAAAGAAGGAAATTTTTTCGTTGTTTGATGGAAATGTAAGCTGTATTCCACACCTTGATTTTATATAGTTCTTCTTTCTTTCCTTTTGCTTAGAGATATATAGTTATGAAATCAACATGATTTTCTTTAATATTTCATCCTTGATTGAAATTTTAACTTGTGCTCCTATTTTACCATATGTAAATATGCTAAAAGACAAGCACATACATAAGGGCACAAAAAAGAATCCCATCCTCTACAAAAATGTGTTCACAATTGGTGAACTGAAGAGATTCAAGCAAATTATTGCAATCTACTAAGCAATAAAATGCCATTTGTAGATATTGTTATCAAAAACTATCCAAAGTTACCTGAAGATGAAAATACGCATAAAAACCACAGCATCCAAGCCGGATATTGACAAGAGTTCTTCTTCAGATGGATGCCATGCTCTTGTCACCCAACTGGCAGAAGGTAATAATCTATCCAAGTTGAAGTGATTTGTACGTGGAGATTTTCCTTCAGCAACCAAACGTGGTGCATAAACATTGACACACAGGCCAAGCCTCAGTATAGAATATATGAAAAATAAAAAACAAAGGCTGCGATTGATTCCAAATAGAAGTTAAAAGAGCAGAGACCATTCTGCTAAAGAACTTCAATCACCGCATCAACCCTTCATTCCATCAACTAAACTGCAATGACACAAGGGTAACCAAAATAAATTTCCCAAAATGAAGAACTGCACAAAGTATTAAGTATAATTAGAGGTATGAAGAGTGATAGGAATGCTAATCATAGCCTCAATATTCAGGAAAAGAAAGAAAAAAAATTGACTATAAGCAAGCTCTCAGGATCTCAAGCAATACACGAAAAAGGGAGACCTACAATTTCATTGGAAAAATTAAAAGAAGTTAAGAAAGAAAACACAAAAAAAAAAAGATGATGTTCCTAAGGTGAGAGTCAAGAAGAATTGGGATTCTAAATCCAATTTCAAGTCTCTAGGAACATCTGACAAGAAATAAATTTGCAACTCTAATTTTGTTGAAACGATGATTGAACATGCAGTATATAGCATGTGTACCACATATATTATTATGCTTTGTCATCTCAGGTGCAACCCAAGTACAATAGGTTTTTTGACAGCATATGAGTTATTCATATATAGCAAACCAAAATATTTGATGAGACCAAAATGGATTAGAGGCAAAATGTTAGCTAGGAATTTCCCCAGATAAGGAACCTATTACAAAATAATCAGAATAGCTCCTTCCCACATTATAAAAGAAGCCTCCCAATTTAGACTTCCGCCTTTTTGGGATATGTTAGCATCACAATACTGTGAGCAGTCTCACCCTCAGCACAGATAGTTCCAACAGTCATCCATCCTAGTAAAGTGATAGGTGCCCAAGCCCAAATGGAAAAGCCTAACCCAAAAAACTAGCCTATTAGCGGAGAACCCATCAAGCAGCACTCACCCACACTCTTGTGTGAAATCGATATAGGATTGTATTATTCCATACCCCTTAAGAAACCGGACGTCCGCGGACGGCATTCACTCTAGGTGGCTGACATTCTAGCTAGCATTCACTCCAGGCCTACCTTTGGTGCACTGGGTAGCCCTTTCCCAGGTAACCCTCTCCCGCTACGCACCGATTGGCTTTGAAACCAATGATAGGTACCCAAGCCCAATGGAAGAGACCAACTCAAAAGACTAGCCTATTAAGTGGGAGAACCCATCAAGCTTAAGTACCACTCCACACTCTTGTGTGGAACTGATGTGGGATCGTATCATTAAGACCACTGCTTTAGAAGGTTATTAAGATTTACATATATCAACCTTGTGGCTATAACCTCAAAGCAAAATAATTGAGGTTGTTAAGGCTTAAGCCTCAAATATCCAACCTTTATACGTTTTGGTATATTTAGATTAAGCCTTAATGTTGAATGGTTTCGATAGGTTTTCAGTTCTTGTGGGTTTTGAGTACATATTTTATACTAATTTACACCATAACCTATTATTGATGAATAAATGTGGGAAAAAGACCAATAGTTGAGATGGAGAAGGAAAGGAAATTAGTGGACATCACCATAGATGGAGTAGATGATGATCATCCAACAATTAAATATAAATTGATTACTTCCTATAAGGATCTTACTATAGATAGTGTGATGATGAGCTTTCTAGCACTATAATAGAGCCTTGAGAATCAATTGGATTGTGGGAGAAACAGGAACTAGATTCAAAATTATTGAAATTATTTTATGGTTTCTTACTACTTTATTTCATTTGAATTTATAGTTCTTTTTTATCCTTTTGGTGTGTGTCTTTAAGTTGAGAGTGACTCCTCATTTAGCCTCAAGGCTTATCTTTGGGGAAAACTCCTCAAGAGCGAATTCAAATAATAGTTTAGCCATTGCAAAGAAAAGGAATGCAAAATTCTGTCCACCAGATTCAAGCCTCCAATATGCATGCTAATACATCTTGAACTGGTCATATAATATAGCTAATAATAATTTGATCCACAACAGCAAAAACTTCTTCCAACCCTACCTCAGACATCACTATGTTTCTCCCTTCCTAGGGAAAACAAAGACCTACAGTTTGCATGTAGTACTGTTTTAACACATTTCTGAAATCCACATCTAACACTACCCGAAGTAGGTACCAGGTAGAAAACAGGAGCAGTTCCAAGAACAGAAATTGTAATTTCACCGCAACAAAAAACATCGTGACTATATTTTTGTAGCTTGTACAACAACCAATCCCCTATCCATAAGAGTGGTGAAGATTTAGATTATGTTCAACTGGCCCCCACCAAGTGCAAATCCTTGAACATGTTTAAATAGTCAAAGAGACCTTAACGTCCTACCTAACATTCATACCTCAACCTAGACTGGAAATTGGAACTAATTTGGTAGGTCTGATACAGTGATATACACATACGCCGTTCACATCTTCCTAAATTAAGGATGGAAACATGGCCCATATCAAGGAAACCAAACCACACCCAGCCCATAATAAAAAATTTCCCACCTAATCCAACAAAAATAACAAGAATCCAAATTTATCCCTTGAATAATCACTACAATTAAGTACACAAAGACAAAACAATTAAAGAACATGATGCCCAGTTCGATGAAATACAAAACCCAATCCCCTAATTCCAATTTGAATTTTTCCATTCATGGACACATACTCTCACCAGAACATCCACAGTAATGCTCCATTCAAACAAAAAGAAGGCTCCAAAATCAAAGAACCATGCATTAATTACATAGGCATGCAAATTTCCCACTTGGGTTTCTTGTTTTCCGACGATTGCTAAAAACAAACGCATTTCAAGAATTGGAAACAAATGACAGAACAAGTATCGTGAAATCACACCAACAACACACTACATAAACCATTTGACAATACAATTTAATTTTCAGTGACTGAGGGAAAAAAAAAACTTCAAAACCCTAATCAAACATGGAGTAGTTCAAAAAAAGTGAAAGGGAGATCAAACCTTGAAAATAGCAGAGAAAGAATCAAAGCAAGGAGTGGGAGTGAGGGTGGTGGGAACTGGGAACAGGCGAGACCTCTGTGCAGTGTGAACTTTCCTCAACGTAACCGACTTTACATTCGAATTTCCAATACCGCCCTCAGGAAGTGGGGTCCACCTCCTCAGTGTAGCTTAAGCCTTAAGCCGCCCCCTTATCCGCCAAAACTTCTTTTTATCTTTTATGCTTTTTTTTTTCTTTTTTCCTTTAATATTTATTAGATTAATATTAAAATAAAAAATATCTTTTGTTTTTTCTTTCAACTTTTTCTTTACTACCTTGTTTTCCTTTAAGCAAAATGGATAATTTTTTAGTCATTCTTCATCACCCCTTTACACACCTCTCCAATATTTTCTCCCTCGATAAAATAGTTATTGCATAATATCTAGTTTTTTATTTGTTTTTTTGTGTTTTAATCGTCATTTTAGTGTACCGTGTAATTATCATCATTTCACATATTATTCAGTGTTATGACGATTTAGACGAAATATATTCAATTAACCACAATAAATCAAATCAATTCACACAATACGTCAGAAAATTATAAATTCATTTAATATTATAGCTTATAATGCATTATCGGCGCAGCTCAACTATCAAACGTATACGTTTTAAATGATTCATTACAAGTATTAACCTTAATATAAAAATATTTAGAATCAATAAAAATATTTTGATTTTATATTTATATTAATGTATTGATAGTTTGAATCAATAAAAATATTTTTTTATAAAAAAAATATTAAAATAAAAAATAATTATATATGAAAAAATAATATAAATATTTTTTTACTTCTATATTAAGCTACCTCCTAAATTCAAGATTCTTCAATTAAATTAATCAAATAAATACAAAAGTTCTTATCAAATAATATGCTTTTATTTTTTATTATTTTTCTTTTTTTTCCTTTAATATTTATTAGATTAATATTAAAATTAAATTAAAATTAAAAAATTTTTCTTTCAACTTTTTCTCTACTACCCTATTTTCCTTTAAGCAAAATGGATAATTTTTTAGTCATTCTTCATCACCCCTCTACACACTTCTCTAATATTTTCTTCCTCGATAAAATGGTTATTCCATAATATCTAGTTTTATTTGCTTTTCGCTTAAATATCATTTTAGTATACCGTGTATTATCGAAGCCATCTAAGATAAATATTTATTTCCAAGGCGTAGCGACGATTTAGACAAGAAATGGTATCCGACCAAAGTAACAAAAATCAAATCACCTGGCCGCTAATACGTCAGTAAAATTATAATTATGCGATTCTACTCATAATAAGAATATCAAACGCAGAAATTAACTATCAAACGTGAGCATGCTGAATGATTCATTTTGCTATTAACCTAGATATTATTTCATTATTTATGATTTTAGTGATTTTGATTTTATATTTATAAGGAATGTATTAATAATTGAATAAATAAAATATTTTTTATAAAAATATTAAAATAAAATAATTATATATGAAAATAATATAAATATTTTTACTTCTATATTAAGCTACCTCCTAAATTCAAGATTCTTCAATTAAATTAATCAAATAAATACAAAAGTTCTTATCAAATAAACAATGTAATTTTCATTTGTTGAACAGCTCATTCATATAAATCTTATGTGATGTAATGGCTTACATAAATAATTTTATTAAAAATGTTATAGTTTTTAAAATTGTATTATAAAATAAAACTTCTAACAGAAGCTCATGCCTTAGCTTAGGTATTAAGCCATTTAATATTTAATCATGTTTTATTGTATTATTACTTCCCAATAAAATTATAGGTTCCGTTTGGGATTTAAATTCTGCTAAAAAAACATTTTAATATTATGTTTCACTTCAACTTCAAGCTGTATTGAAAATTTTATAAATCATAAGCAGTTTCTTATTTGGGAAAAAAATTGAAGAACAAGATATGGTTGAAAATTTTATAAATTTCATACAACATTATATTGCTTCACGAGAAAGGTTTTTTTTTTTTTTTTAAGTTTATATTTATTAGAATTTGTTATTTAGTATGCCACATAAAACAAGATTTATATGGGAAAGTTCAAACCTCATTGATTAATTACATCGCAAAGTACTTAAAATTAATTAGTATGAGGTTTGAAATCTTTACTATTCTTAAAACTTTCTAGAACAAGTTTAGAAAGAGTTTATCTCAAAGCTATAATTTAAAATAAAAAATAAAAAAAATTCATCCATCTCTTTTATAAGCCCAAAAAAAGAAGAATATTATAAATTTTTTTTTTTAATCGTAAAAGAAGATTACATAGTTGGAATCTTATAAAAGCAATTGAAACGAGAACCATAATAGTTGTCACACCCCTAAAATCCGAATACTGATTTTTTTTTTTGTGCGGTACTAAGCCCCGACTTAGCCAACCTTTTCCCCAACTAGTGCAGTCAAAATTATAAACAAGTAACACAATTCTTTTTATGGACCTCAATCCAATTTTATTGCTCAACAAGGTTCTGTTACAAAACTGATGTGCACCAGGCACTAAAATACAACAGCAATTTACATACAAAGCAACCCACCCTTTGAATTCTCTAACCCTCTCCCACTATGAGGACAAGGTCCTTATATAGATCAAAGTGCCTCTTCCCAACAGTTGCAACCTTTCCATGCATTTGAATCTTTGAATTCAAATTCCCCTCCAATCTGATCAGTTGCACCTCTTCATGAAGAGGTGCTAGCCTTTGATTTTAAGTTGCCTTGTTCCCTCCCATCTCTTGGCCATGATCTAGGAATTTGAATGTTCAAACTTATTCATATTCAAACTGCCACCCCCTTGTGACCAGCTATAACCCTTCCTAAAGAGGTGCCTACCCATGAGTGTCCAAGTTGCCTCTAGGCTTGGCATTTGGTCCAACTGATGTTTGGTGTCCATTGCCACCTTTTCCAAAAGGTGTAAGGCACACCCAGGTCAGTTTCCTGCATCCCTTGGCTGCTGTGGACATTTAGAAGTCCCACCCCACTATTGCAAGGCCCTACTATCCTACCCAGCCAGCCATGTGCCACCAAACTTCCCCTTGAGCAATTGAACAAGCTACGCATTGCCATGCACCACTAGGTACTGCCTTGTGCTGCCATGCACTACCATGCATCACCAAGTGCTGCCTTGTGCTGCCATGCATCACCAAGTACTACCTTGTGCTGCCATGCACTATAAAGTACTACTGTAAAACCCTAGAAAATCCAAATTTTCTAAAGAAGGATAAAATGGTAATTTCGGTCATAAATCCGGAATTTTTCTACATCTCGGATGATGAAACGTTCTTCACCATTGAAATCGTCTCGCGAAATATAGCTACCACGTCAAATTTCATCGAATCAGATACCACCACGCTTCGAGGCACCGAGGTGAAGGCTGACACCCTAAGACGCGACGAGTGGCTCACAGCCGCCACGCCACAAATCTCGTATCTCAAACAAAGAGAGCCAACTCAAATAAGGCAGGAGATACGCGGGCAACACACGACGTGGGAGAGAAATCCGCGAACTGAAGGCGAGAGGCGAGAATCAAAGGAAAGCCACTGAGTTGTCGCGACACGTAAGAGCAAGAGACATCCCACTGACCCATCCTGACCTACCTGGGATGGGGAGAGAGGGGAGAAAGAGTAGATCGGCAGCAGGTGTTTCATCTTCCTCTCTAAATTTCTCAAGAATCTTAATTTCAATTTTGTGACACCCTTCTAGTAATGGATTCTGATTTACATGGTCCAAACTTATCTAGGATGCTCTGATACCACTAAACTGTCATTTATTTTTATTCTATTTTTCAAGTACTATAAACTTACGAACTTTAAGTTTGCTCATTCATAATAATGTTAAACATTTAACTTGTACTATATTCTCAGAGTTGGAATATCAAATATATACAAGCTCCATATAATGCTAAGCCATTCAACATTTACACATTTATATCAGCTTTCAAGACAAAACATATACAAAAAGACTAAAAAGTCTTCCAAAGGCACCCTGAGCGATGCGTCAGCCTGGGCTCGTCGATGCGAGAGTGTCTCTGACTCTCGCTTCGCTCCCATACCTACACCGATGAAACACCCAAGGTTTATAGCTTAGTGGGAGTTAATACATATGACGACCTCTAATAAGGGTCATCACACTTTGTAATAAGTACATGTAACTTAACATCCTTGTTTTCAAATATATCATTTATAGATATACTTCACATATATCATACTTATTCGCCTTATCATATTTTATATTTCTTATTATATTTCATATTTTTCGTGTCATCTTACACTTTACTTCGTTTCAGAATTTATACTATCATCACATACAGTCGCGATTTCGATCGCGCCATATATATCATATACATCTCATTTGGTATATATTTGTCATTTTCTTTACGTTTTCATGCCTACATAAACCTTATGGATACTGAAAGAACTCCGATAGTTCGAAGGTACTATCACCGTATCGAGATGCTGATTCTGACCGTATGCACCCAAAGGTACTATCACAGAGCAAAGATAGTGATCTCTATAATGATCCAAACGGCATCTATGTCATCGACCCAAACGGGGCCTCGATATCTGTAAACTATACGTTGCAACAACTGTATCCCTATAGGCATGCCTATCTATCCCTCTACCAGGTTCTAAGTAGATAATCAATGTGTATTTTATGTTCAGTACATATCTCATATTCCAAAATAATTATTGTCATCCGGTAATCATAATCGATATATACAATCATTTATTCATATCTTCGCGTTTTTCATATCTCATTATATGCATGAATAACTATGGTTATCATGTATGCTTATGAGCTATTTACTATCATTCCAATTTTATCAAGCTATATATGGATGAATTCTAAACTCAAAAGGCTTTTCATAGAGTTCAAGAACACCAGAAACGAAGTTCGGACGAAAAAATTATGACCATCCAAAGTTGGAGGCCACATAAGTATAGCCCGCCCTAGCCGACCAATGCACTCGAAAACATCATTTCGCAGAAGGCTATGATCACCCACTGTACCCGGCTGTGAATAGGAAGGAATCTTGACTCAATGGGCTGTCCATAGAGTCCAAGAACACCAAACGGTTCGCCGTAGCTATGGTCGTTTGAAGTCAGGCCTCACCAAACTGTCGACTTAGTCGAGTCGTGATCTAACGTATCGACTACCGGAAATTCCGACCTAATTTGAATTTAACGAATGTTCGACCGCCGATTAGACTGTTTAGGATTAAAGGACTATAACTTGGGCTCAGAGGTCTGAATGGAGAACTTCAAAAGCCTAACATCAATTTCACTGATGTGGCTACAATTTACCTCAAGGACTCATTACCAAATTCCCTTATTTCTCACTCAAAAATCACCATATGTCCGGTTAATATGATGATAAAAAAAAAAAAAACAAAAGGTAATTTCCTTGTCTGTAAATTGAAACCTATTACTCTTTCGGGGCAAGACATAACCAATACCATTATTCATTTTAGCCATAACACCTATTAATGGCAATAATAAGACACTTTACTTAGTCCTCTTAACCTGTCTCAAAATACCCAGAAGTTTCAAGACATTGTCCCAAAGTCTCGGGACTGCCGCCACACGACCACTCACGGCCTCACACAACCCAAGCCATTTGAATGACCCTTAGATAAGGATTAAACCAAGTAGAAGAAAAACTCCTACCTCTTGGAGTTTGTAGAAGCTTCCCAACTTCGGTCTCTATGCGAAGCCCTTATCGTGAGGATGAACTCTTCCTCTTCCTCCGCCTGAAACCGCCTATCCGATCGTCGGGAAACTTAAAGAGAATGTGGAGTCTCTCTCTCTACAACTCTCTCTTTCCCTTCCTTTTCTTTCTTTCTCCTTTTTCCTTTTCTTATGGATCACCCTTAATCGTATTTTCAAAGGAGAAAACTTCCTCCCTTTCCTACATGCCACATGTCTTTTCCTTTGATTTTTCTTCTTCCTTTTCTTTATTTTTATTCCCTTTCTCTAATGCTTTGTTCTTAAAAGATAAGACCAAACTTGGTCTTATCCCCTTTTTATTTTTATTTTCCTCTAATTACCATTAGGTCCTCAAATTACATTCTATTTGCACCATACTTATGGTATTTCTATAATAGTATATCCTCTTCTTATATTATGACATTTGTGTCCTATGTTGACAAATTACAATTTAATTTCGTTATTTTCGTGTTTCTTTTATTTCCCGAAAATTATGATTTAACTTATATTACACCCTAAACATGTTATAAAACTGTTATGACATATTTTGAGGTATTACAACTCTCCCCCACTTAAAGAAATTTCGTCCTAAAAATTTTACCTGTAGTGGAAGAGCGTGGGATATTTATGCTTGCGCCTGCTTCTGCTCCCAAGTAGCTTCTTCCCTACCATGGTGTTGCCATAGCACTTTCACTAACGGTACTTGTTTGTTCCGCAACTGTTTCACCTCTCGAGCCAGAATAGCCTTTGGCTCCTCATCATATGTAAAATCCTCTTGTACTTGTATCTCTTGCACTGGTAGTATGTGCAACTCATTAGAGCGATATCTCCGAAGCATTGACACATGAAACACATCGTGTAATTAGGCCAATTTCGAAGGGAGTGCCAACCGATACGCCACTAGTCCGATTCTCTCCAAAACTTCATATGGCCCTATAAACCTCAGACTCAATTTTCCCTTTTTACCAAACTGTAGAATTTTCCTCCACGACGATACTTTCAAGAAGACATTGTCTCCCACTTCATATGTAATGTCTCTCCTCTTCAAATCGGCATACGATTTTTGTCGATCACTAGCCGCCTTTAACCTTTTCCGAATAACTTGTACTTTCTCTTCCGTATCTTTCACTGTGTTTGGACCAATCACTTTATGCTCATTTAACTCAGATCGACACACGGGGAGTTCTACATTCCGACCATACAAAAAACATTTTGAAGAAAATTGAAAGCGCGCGTTTTTCGTATGGTGCTATACCAATGCTTGACTAAAAACTATTGTTATAGGTAAATTCCATCAATGGAATATACCTATCCCAACTTCCTGAAAATTCCATGACACAACCTTGAAGCATGTCTTCAAGTACTTGAATCAACCTCCTGACTGTCCATCAGTTTGCGGATGGAATGCTGTACTGAAATTCAACCTAGTACCTAAGGCTGACTGTAGTTCCTTCCAGAATCTCGAGGTAAATCACGGATCTCTATCCGACACAATAGACAACGACACATCATGCAATCACATAATCTCATCCACATATAACTCAGCTAGTTGATCCATAGAATAATCAATCTTGACTAGTATAAAATGGGCCAACTTTGTGAGCCTATCAACAATCACCCAGATATAGTCATGTTTTTGTTGCGTGAGGGGAAAACCCGACACAAAATCCATGGAAATGTTATCCCACTTCCATTAAGGAATTGGAAGGGATTCGACGAACTTTGTTGGAACTTGGTGTTCGACTTTTGACTTGCTGACACGTCAAACATTTAGACACATACTCTATCACATCTCTTTTCATTCCTTTCCACCAATAATGTTGTTTTAAATCCTGATACATTTTATTACTTCCAAGATGCATGGTATATACTGTATTATGAGCTTCAAATAGTAACTTTTTCTTTAGCTCTTTATCATCTAGCACACATAATCTGTTATGGAAATACATACTTCCCGCTTCTTTCATTGAAAACTCGATCTCGTCACCATCTCTAACCATCTGTAACTTTTTTTGTAGCTCTTCATCATTCTTCTGAGCATCTATAATCATTTGCTTTAAAACAGGCTGAGCTTTTAATTGAGCTAATATAGCTCCATCAGATACTACTCTCCAATCATTGTACTGTAGTGACATTGCTACCACTATCTTTCGGCTTAAAGCATTGGCTACTACATTAGCCTTTCCGGGGTGGTAGTCTATGATGCAGTCATAATCCTTGAATAACTCTAACCACCTCCGTTGTCTCAAATTAAGCTCTTTCTGCATTAACTAATATTTGAGACTCTTGTGATCTGTGTAAATTCTACACTTTTCCCCATATAAGTAGTGTCGCAATATTTTCAAAGCAAACACTACTGTAGCCAACTCTAAGTCATGAGTGGGATAGTTTTGTTCATGTGTCTTCAAGCACATGCGGATGATCGCCACTTCTTTCTCATCTTGCATTAACACCTGGCCCGGACAGTCTGGAAGCATCAGCGTATAGAGTATACTCTTTACGGGTAGGTTAGATTTAATACTAATTAAGCTGACCAACATTTCTTTCAAGTATTTCCAAAACTATTCGATATTTATCGACCATTCAAACTTTACTCCTTTCTGAGTAATTTAGTGGCGGAGCTATAATGAAAAATCCTTTTACAAATCTTCACATAATATCCGTAGACCCGAAACTTCTCATAGTTTGCTGGGATTCATTATTAAATAGCCTCTCGATCTTTGTAGGAATTCGACTCTTTATACCCTCGGCAGACACAATATGGCCTAGGAATGAAACTTCCTTTAGCCAAAAGTCACATTTGTTGAGTTTAGCATATAACCTCTTTTCTCTTAACGTCTCCAAGACTATTCTCAGATGCTTTTCATGTTCCTGTGCATCCTTAGAATACACTAGGATGTCATCGATAAAACCTACAACAAATTGATCCACATAAGGTCGGAATACCCTATTCATTAAATCCATAAATGATGCCGGTACATTAGTCAACCCAAATGGCATTACCAAAAACTCATAATGGCCATATTGAGTTCTAAATGCGGTCTTCGGCACATCTACTTCCTTTACTCTCAACTGATAATATCATGATCGCAGGTTTATCTTCGAAAAGACACCCGCTCCCTTTAACTGATAAAAAAGATCTTCGATTCTCGACAATGGGTACTTTTTTTTCACTATCAACTTGGTCATTTGCCGATAATCAATGCATATCCGTAGAGCGCCATCTTTCTTTTTCACGAATAAAACAGGTGCACCCTAAGGGGACACACCAGGTCGGATAAATCCTTTATCCAAAAGCTCTTGCAATTGGCTCTTTAACTCTTTCAGTTCCTTTGGAGCCATCATAATGCGATTGCCCTGAACGCAGGGTTGTTCTAGAACAATTTATGGATAAGTCCACCTCCATCTAGTGGAATACCTGGTAACTCTTCAGGGAATACATCTGGAAATTCCCTTACTACTGGAATCTTTTCTACATCCACTTGACCTCTCTTGGAGTCAAGTATCACGACCAAGAATGTCTCTTCCTTTCCTCATAAATCTCCTAACTTGCATAGCGGAGATCACATTGGACATTGCACTTGATCCAATGCCTTGTACTATCACCTCAGCTTGGTAAGAGCATCTCAACACACTGTCTTTTGACCACAATCAACGATAGCTCGGTGCTTAGACAACCAATCCATTCCCAGAATTAAGTCAAATTCTCGGAATGGTAAGGAATTAATATCAAATCGAGAAACTCTCTTCTTGTATATAGCAAATTGGGCAATTTATGCATACATTATTCAAGCTAATACATGCCCACTAATGGATGGTCACATGCATGTGTCCTTAGTATCATTTGTTCCTTTGTTGGTGTCTTATCAAACACATGCTCAATGCATACATATGAATGAGTGGATCCATGATCCAATCAATGCATGCATTTCCAATATCAAAAGAGAAAATATCTGGCGCAACCTGAAGGAGCATCCACGTCCCATGAGCCTTCGCCGCATATGCTCATCTTTGGTCTTTGCGTAGCTATAGGGCGATCTACTGTCTCTGACACTATGCCTCCTTGTCCTCTATGCTGGCTCTAGCCCCCTCGACCTCTACCTTTATCTCGAGACGATGGTGGTGCCACGGACCTCCCTCTACTGTTATTCTGAGGATTCCTATTGTCTCTTGACTCTTTAGGACAATTTGCCATAAAATGTTCATTGCTTCCACATCTGGCAATGAGGGCATTTTGGGATTTCTCCCTGTCCAACTGAACCTCTACCTGTACTAGGTGCTACATTGGACCCTTGCCTTCTACCTCTTATAGCGGAACTATATTTTGATTGAGCTGAAGACACTCTAGCTCTTTTCCTTGAGGAGGACGAAGCTCCTCTAGAAAACTTCTTCTTTTAAGATCTTTCTTTGTTGCTCGTTTCTAGTCTCTCTACTTTCATTGCAACTTAGACCAATTGATAGAAATCCACTATTTGGAGAGAAGTCATAGGTGCCAAATACCTCTTGATGGAATCATGCAGTCCATCCTCAAATTACCTACACTGAAATGCCTCGGACTAACTTCAGTGCATACTTGCTGAGATGACTGAATTCTTTCTCATATTCAAGCCACCGATAAGTTTCTTTGCTTCAAATTCAGGAACTGTTTCTACTTAGAATCCCTATACATCTCGGTAACATATTTTGCCCTGAACTCTTGGACAAAGAACTCCCAAGTCATGGGATTTAGAATCCTTGGACTTCTCAACGCTAGTCTCCACCAATCATAGGCCTCACTCTGCAATAGTGAGACTGCACATGATACTCTCTGATCGGGAGGGCATCTAACTTTCTCCAATATTCTTTGTAACTTTTCTAACCAGAATTCGGCTTTCTCATACTCTTCCATGCTCAACTCATGGAATTCCTCTGCTCCAAGTCTTCTTATCATGTATATCGGGGCTTTTGGAGCTGTTAATCTTTCTAATACTCGAGTCATATCCTGAGATATCCTTAGTAACGCTTCATTTAGCTAAGCCGGAACTTGGCTCTTGCTTCTGATAGATTTAGAAGGATCCGAAGCGGGTAACCCTTGATCTCCTGGGTTAATACTCTCAGATGCTTCTTCAATTGAATTCGGAGGACGATCCATCTATACAAAACACAATGACATCCACATCAGGCCAATACATTACTAAACACATGCTTTTCTATCATATAATCTATTCCAAAGCCGCCTAAACCTAGGCTTTTCCAGAAACGCCTAAACCTAGGCTCTGATACCACTTAAACTGTGACACCCCTTCTCGGTCCGACCTGATTAGCGGGTCCGAACCGAATCCGAGATGCTCTGATACTACTAAACTGTCATTTATTTTTATTCTATTTTTTTTCTAGGTTACTATAAACTTATGAACTTTAAGCTTGTTCATTCATAATAATGTTAAACATTTAATTTGTACTATATTCCGTAGCAGAGGATTACAAAATATATACAAGCTCCATATATGGAAGTGTTCAACATTTACAATATTTACATTGCTTTCAAAGACAAAACATATACAAATATACCAAAAGGTCTTCCAGTGGGCACCTAGTGATGTGTTGGCCTTGGTTGTTGATGTGGAGTGTTCGGACTTCTCATTTCTGCTTCTCCTGTACCTACATGGATGAAACACTCGTGCTAAGCTTATAGCTTAGTGGGAGTTAATACATATGGACGACCTCGATAAATTCTCGTCCTGCTTGTAGACAACTACATATAACTTTAACATTCTTGTTTTGAACATATCATTTATAGATATACTTCTACATATATCATACTTATTCATCTTATCATATTTCATTTCTTATTATATTTCATATACTTTTCGTGTCATCTTACATTTTACTTCTTGTTCTTATAACGTACACTAGCATCACATAGCAGTGTTATGCTTCTCGTATCATGTCATATATCATATACATCTCATTTGCATATACTTGTCATTTTCTTTTATGTTTCATGCTTGCATAAATCTTAGAAGTGGATACAAGAAAGAACTGTATGTACCGAAGAGTACTATCCTTTGTCTGAGACCGGTGATCTTTGCTCTGTATGACCCAAATGGGACCTTTACATGACCAATCAAAGCGGGATCGTCGTATTCACGACAACCGGGGTCTCAATATCTCACGTAAGCATCTTTTAACAAATTGTATCCTTATAGACATGCCCTATCTATCCCTCTACTAGGTTTTTAAGGAGATAATCCATGTGTATTTTATGTTGATTTTTATATCTGTATTCCCACGAATAATTATTGTCATCCGGTAATCATATGCGATATATACAATCATTTATTTGTATCTTTGCGCTTTTCATATCTCATTATATGCATGAATAACTATGGTCATCATATGCGTATGCTTCTGAGATATTTACTATCATTCCAATTTCATCAAGCTATATATGGATGGATTCTAAACTCAAAGGGCTTTCCATAGAGTCCAAGAACACCTGAAACGAAGTTCGGATGAAGAAATTATGATCGTCCAAAGTTGGAGGCCACACAAATATAGCCCGCCCTAGCGGACCAGCAGCCTTGGCAAAACATCAATTTCAGTAAGGTTATGATCACCCACTATACTCCACAAGAATATGTCTAGAATCTTGACTCGATGGGCTTTCCATAGAGTCTAAGAACACCCGAAACGGAGTTCGGACGAAGAAGTTATGGCCTTTCGAAGTTGGAGGCCTCACCTAGCCAAACTGACTTGGCCGAGATGACTTGGCCGATTAGACTGTTCAGGATAAAAGGACCATAACTTGGGCTACAGAGTTTCGTATGGAGAAATTCAAAAAGCCTAACATCAAGTTCACTGATGTTGCTACAATTTACCTGAAGGACTCACTGCCAAATTCCCTTTATTTCTCACCCAAAAATCAGTCCTAAGGTCTGGTTAATGCTTATGATAAAAAAAAGGGTAAATTCCCTTGGTTCAAATTGCAACCAAACATTTCCTTTGGGGCAAGACATAACCAATACCGTTATTCATTTTAGCCATAACACCTATTAATGGCACACAAAGACACTTACTTAGTTCGAACCCAGTCCTCAGATTGTTCGAATGATCTACGGAGTTTGTAGCACAAGCATCCCAAGTCTTGGGATGGTTCTGTTGCCATCACGGCCTCACACAACCCATGCCATTTGAATGGCCATTAGACAAGGATTAAACCAAGTAAAAGAAAAACCTCTACCTCTCGGAGTTTGTCGAAACTCCCCAACTCTAGTCTCTATGTGAAGCCCTTGTCATGAGGATGAACTCTTCCTTTTGCTCCGCCTGAAACCGTCGGTCCGATCGCCAAGAAACTTAGAGAGAAGGTGGAGTCTCTCTCTCTACAACTCTCTTTTTCCCTTCCTTTTCTTTCTTTCTCCTTTTTCCTTTTTCTTATGGATCACCCTTAATCAGATTTTGACAGGCCGAAAACGTGGTGTGTAAAATGTACGCCTTTGTGCGCAAGTGCACGCGTCGCCCCAAGTAATATAGTGTATTACTGATGGAGTACGGATGTCGATCACGGGGATAGGTGTGTTGACTCTGAGGAGATTTGCTTTTCAAATATTATCTGGTTATACGTAATGTGTGAAAGGGTACTAGTATCTAAAAATAAAATAAACAAAAGTACAGTCTGAATGAATTTAATATGTAATGGAGACTAGGGTTGTGTCTCCCCTGCCACCTTGATGGATTATTTCTTAAGGGTGATATTCGATCTATTTATGATTTATTAATGGCAAGGTGATCTTGCCTACGAGATACCCTCTCTCGAGGTGTATTCGCCTATCTCGCTAGTAGAGTTGGGTGTATCTCTACCCCAACTCAGTACTCCGAAATGCTTAAATGTTCTAACCTTAATTGCCACCTTCGGGATCGGGAATATCTCTATTTACTGAATCAACCAAAGGCTGCTCTACTCATATCCCTAGGTATCCTCATCTCTCGAATCTCGGATCTCTAGTGTGATCATGCTAATGTTGGCCAAACATCACCATGTAATTGATCCACAGATGTAAAACAGATGATAATGAATCATAAATCAATGAATAATATAAATTAATAAACTTTAATCCATTCAAGCGTGGCGGGGTTCAAGCAGGAGCCCTAGATATAGATTTAGAACATCATGGAATAAAGAAAAGACCAAGATGTGATATATAAAACATCGGTTACATTATCCAAGCAAAAAATTACAAATCACGGGCTCTTCTCCTAGATCGATGTCCTCTGCTCATTTCAGCGCCACTGGTTAAATACGATTCCCGATTTTGATCCCTCAAATTCGTTCCCATTGCCTTTAATAGGTGAAAGGCTTCGCGGCGTCGCGGCGTTAGGGCGTCGCCCGGCGCACGTTACCGCTTGATGACTTCTTTATATGTTGACTCAACCCAGCGGCGTTGGGAAGTCCTAGCGTTGGGGCGTCGCGTTGAGGCATCACGGCGTTGCGACCATCCTTATGCAACGCCTCTATTTGCTCCAAAATTGCTTCAGGCGCTTTTTGCACAATTACTGCATACACACCAATCACCAAATCAAGTATCCAGCCACAAAAACTACGTATTTAAATATAAAATAAATGCGAAAACGTAAGGCCGACGCAGGTATAATCTGAGTGTTTTAGGCACTCATCACACCCCCAAACTTAGTTTCTTGCTTGTCCCCAAGCAAGAATGGACTCTACACTAGACACACACCCTACATATTATAGTCTAACACAAAAATAGTCTTTGCACATGCGATGGGTGAGGATCAGGTGGAAGCCGATCCGCCCTACAGTAAAGTTCATTTGAAGTTCACATGGTTCGCAAAGATGTTCAAATTTCGAGAACTAGGTTGTGAACTCGGTGAAGTGAGCTAAGTGCCTTAGCCTCGTATATTCAATAGCCTTTCTCAATGACCCTATGTGCGTATAAATAGAGCGACCTCTAGTGTGCCTTAAGTTCAGAATTTACCCCAGCACTTGAGCCTGACTAGCTAATTGGGAAAATCTAACTACAAAAGGATCGGAACGCACCATTTGCAATATCGAATATATTTACTCACTACATAGAACAAAGCTAGTGCCCATAAGTTTATGCGAAGTGTCCATGTAGTGGGGATTAGTTGGTGACTCCCACCCCGAGTTGGTTCGAGGCAGGGCATTCGAGTTCCCTCGAGCGTCACCCAGAACACTCAAGCTGAACCCTGAGGCCCTATCTTTGCGGGAAACTTCCATCTTAAATACATGCAGGCGGTGAAGTCAATGACTCCCGGCCCGAGTTAGCTCAGGAGACATTGGGCTTTGAAAGGCCCTCGGATTTGTGTGCAGTTCGATTGGAAGATCCTACTTATTCTATCTCTATCTATATCTATTTTCTTCTCTCTTTCTATTTATTTATTTATTTTTTTATTTTTTATTTTTTTATTTTTTCATTTTGGGGCTCGAAGGTAATCCTCTTTATTCACGATGTCCCATCTCTTTGGTATTTAGAGACTCCCAGGGTTTTGTTGAACCTTAGTAGTTGGGCTCGGCACCTATGCGTAACCTAGAGATAATTTATGTGTGAGTGTGATAGGCTCATTGAGAAATGGTTTCTTGAATAACCAGAAGTGATTCACTATGCCTCCCCCTCCTATTCAACTAATTCTAAGAGACATTCAAGCGACCAATTTTGGCCTTTCTTTATTGACACAAGTGGGTTGGAAAAAATTGATCCCATACTCCTAAAGCATGGCATCACTATGCGATACACACACACTACCTAACAAACACCACTACACATGCGTATGATCTGCCTAAGCATAAATGTATTCATATGAAATCTGATTACGCAATTACGCAAAGAAATGTAACTCGGCGTATAAACTAGCAGCCATAAATAAAAATAAAACTCTGGCGCACTAATAAGTAAAAGCAAAAAGCAGGTACTGATCTAACAACGACTCAATGCCGCCCACACCCCCGAGCAAGAATATCCGGTGTTCCCCGCGATACAGCAAGAACAATTGAGGGTGGCGAGTACTCCGCCGGTGATCGGCGGTCCAGCTGCGGTGGTGGCGGTGGCGATGCACAGTGGAATGCCAGGGAGGCCCGAGCAAACTGGTCTGGAGATCTAGCGCTTCTTCTTCGAATCGTGTTTTGGTTGGCCAGCAGCGTAACGCATGCTCGGTGGCGAAGCGCCCTCCATGTATCTGTGAGGATGAGGACTCGATGCTCTGGGTCTCGTCCTGGGGCCCGTCGGCGCTCGATGGGAGTCGAGCCACCGGATCCTCGAGATCGCGGGGAGGGGCGGAGGCGCCTCCGTGGTGCGTGGTGGTGGTGGAGGTGGGTGGGGACGGGAGCGCGTGTCCCCGGGATCGCCCGAGAGTCAGCCGAGCCTGACCAATCGTAGACTCAGATCCTCGTCAGGGCTCATGGCGAGTCGTAGGCCTGGTCGTCACAGGACACCGGTTTGTCTCTGTGGCCCGATGATGGCCTTGATGGGGTTGTAACCCTTTCATTGTCATCGAGGGCACCAGGAAGCTCGTTTGCATAAACCGCCAGATGGAAAGGTGCTGAATTCATTTTAGCGTCCGGTTAGCGGAGATAGCATCACATAGCACACTTGATCAAGGGATATCTGAATGATGGCATAATTTGACGAGCATGGCTGTCCGCCACTACGTTAAATACGTCGGTATGAGGCTAAGTGATGAAGTGATGCCGGTTTATAGGAATAAAGGCCAAATGTTTGGCCTTGAAGTGAATTGCATGGCCCTCACTGTTGAGTTTCCACTCACCCCGGCCATTAGTCAAAACCAGGCCAGTGACCTCGGGGTAGTCGGAGGTCTTTCGTAAACGATCAAGCGGCTCCGAGGGGGACATGATCGGTATAATAACTATTGATCGATTATGCGAAGTGGTATTGCTCCCTAACTTTCAGAACTTTTGACGACGTGGGAGCGGGTGGCGTAGAATTCTCGTACCACACTCATCGCAGCTAGACGAGGTGGTTGGCAAAGTGCCGCCATCCGCAGCGCGATCGCCGCGGAAAAATCATCGGGGTGGTGAAACCGCTTTTCCTTGATAAGCGAGCGGTTCTTGCGGATGGTCGCGAGCCGATCGGCGGCACCTAGTTCTGCGCGTGACATCATAATTTTGAGGTCGGTCCTCATTTGGACCGACCCGGCAATAAACAATTTCTGCCTTTTCCGGACATTGGGCGGACTAGATTGCTAGTGGAATACAATGCAATGGGTTGGCACAGTTGGCACACCAGACTGGACAATATGACAAACACTAGAGTGCACTAGGAAAAACTAAGTCGAACTAGAATTATGCAGTATTTTCATCTGAGCGACCTAAACTAAACCCAGAAATATGACCCTAGCGTGAATTAAAATGGGGACTCTTAGACTGGGTGTAGGGTAGACTAGTGCGTGCTAAGTTTAGGGGTGTGGGAATGGTGGAGAATGCGTGTGTGGTGGGGACAGTGATGTCGGAGATGGTGTCGGAAGGCAACACTAACGATCTCAGGCGGTGAGGAAGGGTTCAGTGGGGTTAAGAGTGGCTTGGTGGGCGGGGAGGCTAGGGCTCACCGGCGAAAATTGGAGTAGGGTAAAGGCGACCAAAGTGAAGGGTTTGGGCGCCCAAGCGAGGAGACAGCGTCGGCGTTCAATTAAGTGTTCCAACGCGTCCGCGGCGTTCTTGGATATCAAGCGTCGCTGACGTTCCGGAGAATGGATTCGTCGAGAGTGCGGCGGCGTTAAGTAGCCAGCGTCGCTACGTTCTGGGGAGTCAAAATGGCGTCGCGTTGAGGCCGTCATGACGTTCGTCGCGGCGTTAGGGGCCAACGTCGCGGCGTTCTGGAGAACGATAAAATGTTCATTAAGCAGCCATGGTCACCGGATAAGAAACACTCCCCTCTTAAATGTGATTCTCTAGACTTTTGTGGGGGCTCTGCATAGCGATCCTCTCACGATACACACTTTGCAAGCAAGTCACGAAAGTAAACAACCAAAGAGATACCGTTAAAATCATCGACGGCCTCTTGAAACGAGATAATAAAAATTTAAACCATAGAAAGGAAAATTGCAAGAAGAACTTGGGTTGCCTCCCAAGAAGCGCTATGTTTAATGTCGTTAGCTCAACGGCCCTGAATCTCAATTTGCTCATGGACCCGAGCTCTTATGATCTCTTACTGCATTTCATCTGATGCGGTCAAAGGAATGATCTGCTTCTCCGCATGGAACTCGCCTCCAAAATATGGCTTCAACCGTTGGGTGGTGACTGTGAATGTGCCTTTTTCAGGATGTGTAACCTCGGCCCCGCCATGTGAAAAGACAGTCATGCGTGAAAGTCCGGACCATCTAGACTTCAATTTCCCCGGAAAGAGCTTTAGGCGGGAATTAAACAAGAGGACTTGTTGTCCTGTCGTGAATTCCTTTCTGGTAATGTGTTTATCGTGTCAGGCTTTTGTCTTTTCCTTGTAAATACGGGCATTTTCATAAGCTTCGTTCCTGAATTCGTCTAGTTCACTGAGCTGTAGCAGTCGCTTCTCACCGGCTAGTGTACTGTCCATATTTAACTGTCGAGTTGCCCGGTATTTCGATGCTCCAAATTCAGAAGATGGCATGCTTTACCATACACAAGTCGAAGGCGAGGCATACCCAAAGGAGTTTTTAAATGTTTGTGCGATGCGCTCGAGTGCATCTTCGATCTTTTAGATAATCTTCACCGGGCCCCATTAGCGTCTTCTCTATAATGGACTTAATTTCTCGATTTGACACCTCTACTTGCCCATTTGACTGCGGGTGATATGCAAGAGATGTGCGATGACGCACCCCATACTTTTGCAAAACCTTGTCAATCACCTTGTGCGAGAAATAGGTACCATTATACGTGATCGGTCTTTCGAGGGTTCGTCATTGAGAATGGCTGCTTGAAAGAAATTGAGCCCGACCTTGGCATCGTTGGTCTTGGTCGGAATTGCTTCAACCAACCCGAGGACATAGTCTCTTTGCCCATTGAGAATGTCTGGCGAGTTGTTTATAAGATGAAATGGTCCGTAAATCCATTCCCCATAAGTCAAATAGCTCTACTTCCAGAATTGGGTGCATGGGCGGTTCGTCCTTTCTAGAAATACCCCCCATTCGTTGACATTTGTCACATGTGGATACGAAATGGTGAGCATCTTTGAATAAGGTAGGCCAGTAGAAGCCTGACTGGAGAACCTTGGCTGCTGTTCTCTGGCCACCAAAATGTCCACCACATGGTAGAGTGTGGCAGTGGTTTAAAACACTGTGCATTTCATCCTCGGGCACACATCTCGGATCACTTAGTCGTATGATTCTATAGAGGATTGGCTCATCCCGATAGTAGTGTTTTAGTGGGCGAAAAACCTCTTTTTACGTTGATAGTTGAATTCGGAGGAACTGACCTTGGCTACCGATAATTCCACGTAATCACGCAAACCATGGAGGCGCCCTCTTGTCTTCAACGACTAATGGGGTATCATCCAGGAGAAAATCGTCATTCACTTGAATCTCATCGCTTGTCCGCTCGATCGTGAAAGATGATGCATGCTAAGTTCTCGATTGCCTTTCTTGTCTTTAATCTCAGCGTCGAGATTCTTTGTATATGACACCCACCGAATTAACCGAGGTTTGGCGTCTTTTTAAGTCATCAAGTATTTAATGGCAGAATGATCAGTGTGAACTACTACCTTGTTACCAATCAAATAAGGCCTGAATTTGTCAAAGCAAGACAGCCAAAGTTCTTTCTCGGTAGTGGCGTATTCAGTGGCGTCATTAAGTTCTGCTTGCATAGTAGATTACGGAAGAATTTTCTCTCATTTACGCTGGCTGCGCCCCAATGCCAAAATCGCTTCGTCACACATAAGTTCAAATGGAAAGGACCAATCGGAGCCACTAAATGAGAGGCGATACCAACTTGTATCTTTCAACAACGAAAATGCATGCAAACCTTTATGATGCGAGCTTCCAGAATGGGATCCCTTGAACGAAAGGTTAGACAAACGGTTTGCAATGCGAGGAAAGAAGTCTTTGATGAGCGCTTTATGTAGAATCTAGCGTGGCCTAAAAACTTTGAATCCCAGCACCGATGAGGGTGGGTAGTTTTCAATTGCCTCGATCTTTGCTCATCCACCTACATTCCTCTTTTGAAATCCGATGGCCAAGTCTGATATACCCTCTTGTACCATAAAATGGCACTTCTCCCAATTGAGCACTAAGTTGGTCTCCTCACATCTTATCAAGGCCCGATCTAATTATTTTCGGGCGGTTGTCAAGCGAATTACCCAATACGAAAAATCATCCATGAAAGATCTCGATTGTCTTCTCAACCATGTCGGAGAAAATAGCCGTCATACATCGTTGAAAGGTGCCGTGCATTGCACGCGATCCCGAAAGGGCATCCACGAATGCAAATGTCCCATAGGGACATGTGAATGTAAGATCTTCCTCGATCTTGAGGGCTATAAGCGATTTGATTGTAGCGGGACATCACATCAAAGAAATAATATTCATGGCGGCTAATTGATCCGACATCGTCCCAAGCGGCAATGGGAAATGATCTTTTCAAGTGGCTTTGTTTAGTTTCCAGATAATCGTACAAATCCTCACGCTTCCCATTAGCTGTTCGAGGAAGGCAATAATATGTTATTCTCGGTTCTTATGACGGTTGTTCGCCCTACTTAAGAGTACTACTTGAAGCTGGACTTACCCGTACATATCACGAAATAGGATAAATTACCCCGAGTATCCAACCATTTCAATCTTCCTTTCGGGCGACTTCATCTTTCGTAAGTTGGATTGACCTCCTACAGCTTCGAAGGTTTATACCCGTCTTCTAGCAAATCTGATGCACCATGGAAGAGCGAATCGCACCATCGGTAGAGACACCGCTGGCCAGCGTTTTATGGTCTCTGGGACCTCCCGATAACTTCTCCTCCTGCAGTTCGGTCGGGGCGTAGAGATGATCATGTAAGGGTAGCTGCTTCCTCTAGATATGCATACTTCAAATGGCTAGGTTTTGCTCCATCTTGGGTGGTTGTTCGCCAGAATGTACAGGTGTTTTTAGCTCCTTCACTAGAGATTGAAGTATTTCCTCTGCCAGTTGAGAATCCATCCATTTTACATTCCTCTTGCCTCTTCGCTCATGTTCTCGAATCATTTCTCCACTAGGCTAGCCTCCAAAGGGTCGGTGAAACCACTTTGGCTGAAAGACACCTATAACCTCTCACTATTCCTTTTTGCCATGAAGCACGGTAGCCACTTTTCTGCGGGATGTCTCACGACTCAAACCGTTGAACTTGACCTCGTCTTCACCTCTCAATTTCAATTCTCCCCTCCCGAACATCAATCATTGCCTGCCCGGGTTGCAAAAATGGTCTACCCAAGATTATGTGTATTTCTTTATCTTCTTCCATATCTAATACAATGAAATACTTTGGGAAGATAAACATCGGCTTTCACGAGGACATCTTCTATTACCCCTCTCGGATGCCTTCAAAAAGTCTGATCGTATTTGAAGTGTAGTATGGTGGTGGGCCTCACCTAATCGGCCAGTTTAAAAATGGACAGGGCATGAGATTAATCTTTGGCGCACCCCGAATCACAAAGAGCTCTCCCAGATAGCATTTCCCGATGGTGCATGGAATAGTGAAGCGCGGGTCTTTGAGCTTTTGCGGCGACTTCCTCACGTAGTATGTCCTTTGTTCCTCGAGTTAAGTTAAGCGTTTGAAATCAACCCGGGTCTTCTCTTACGGGACCAGGAATGTCTTTCATAAATTTCACATAGGCTGGGCATACGCTCGGGGCATCGACAAAATGGGATATTGATGTGTAACTTTTGAACACCTCCATGAATTTAGTGGCTGCTTATCGCGACTTATGCTTCTTTAGGCGTTGTGGATATGGAGATTTGTGGGTTGTCATTTAGCCCCGTTAGTGTTTCTATTTATTTGTTTCTCCCCGAGAACATTTCATCTCGCATGATCATTTGGACTAGGCTGGATGCCCTTCTCAGCCTCTACCTCCTCGACAACTGGGGGTTGTGCCTGTGTTTCCAATTCCTTACTTCTAAGCGCATTTGCTTTAGCGTGTTCATTCCCATCTCTTCTTGGGTTGACCACGAATTGCTTGGTAGGAACTGGTTGCCCCAACTTCTGTCGGTAAGGTCGCCATTTGGCCATCTGTACCTCAGTTTCGCAAGCTATGCGGCTTGATTGTTCAATTGGTGGCTGCATTCGCGCATATTCGCCTTGGTCTCATTCATGAAAGCAGAGTGTGAGGTCAGCATTTGGGCAAGGGCTTATTCTAAATCCGCCTTTTTCTCGGGAGGTGGTTCACTAACTCGGTTTGATGGCATATTGTTCTGATTGTTCCTCCATCCATACCCTTGATTGTTTTGACTATTCTGATTCTGATTATTATGCCACCCTTGGCCTTGATTTTGATTCTGATAATTGTTTCCACCATCGCATCGCTAGCTGCGTGGTTGGTTGATTGAACCTTGACACATCTTGGGCTGCTTTCTACTATTTGGTTTCTGATGGCGTTACGTGCTGTGTGTACGTCTCCGCAGGAGTCACCTGACTCCATGGGTTAGTGCGTATGGCGTGTGATGCAACGCTGTCTGGATTAGCGCGGTCGGTGTGCAACATGATTGACGGTTGTTAAGAACCTCATTATCGTGCCACCCATAGCTTTCAGCGGTGTAGTCTTCTCCACAGGCCATTGATTTGTGTTGGTCATATCTTCCGAATTTCATAAGCTTGAGTACATGGTTTTCTTCATTAGTGCTCCTGGTAGAGGCATCAATCGCCCCATTCTCGTTGCATTCCTCGGACCATTATAGAAAGTATGGACACGCATCCATCTAGTCGGTCTATGATCACGGGCACTTCGCCAATAGTTAAATTGAGAAATCTGTCCCATGCCTCTGCGAGAGTTCTTCCTCTAGTTTTGAAAACCAGTGATCTCTTGCCTGAGTTGTCGCGATTTCGAGGCGGGAAGAATTTGGTCGAGAATTTGCACTTCATCGTTCCATGAGGTAATGGGAATCCGGTGGGACTGGTTAACCAATGCTTGGCTCTATCTCCTAGTGAGAGTGGAAACAGTCTCAACCTGAGTGCCTCCTCAGTAACCCCATTGTACTTGATCGTGTCACACACTTCAAGAAAATTGGTCAGATGCATATTTGGATTCTCATGAGGCAACCCGTGAAACAAGATGTTCTGAAGCATCTGTAAGGTGACGGACTTCAACTCGAAGTTGTTT
Organism: Tetrastigma voinierianum; assembly: GCA_016808115.1. NCBI lineage: Eukaryota > Viridiplantae > Streptophyta > Magnoliopsida > Vitales > Vitaceae > Tetrastigma > Tetrastigma voinierianum. The sequence goes on from JAEQBH010001503.1 coordinate 781,163, forward strand.
GCCTGAATCGGTGGCCTTCTTATAGGCTATCACGAACAACGTGCCGCGCGTGTCTGAGCTCTTAGCGGCATGAATGGATCATCTGGTTGTATAAACGGCCTGGGTGCTTGATTCCTTCCGTGATTACCATTTCGGCCTCTCTGGGGCTCGTTTTGCTCAATGCTAAGATCCTGCTCTTCATTGTTCTCCATGTTTGCTAAATTTAAAAGCATTAGTTCTACATTCTCGGCGTGCTGCGTGTAAAGTTCTTTACAGCTCGATATCAAACAGAGCGTTGGTCGACCTTTGATCGTCGGTGCATGTACTCACTTTGAAATCTAAGCGCAATCACACACGAAACAACAAGACCCAATTACCAGCACTTGTAATATTAAATAAAAACAAAAATTCCAGAGTAATATCTAATTGCTTTATTCTCTATATCACTCTAAATCCTATCCCCGACGGCATCCTCAAAAACGACGGGCAGCGTGGTGTGTAAAATGCGCCTTTGTGCGCAAGTGCATGTCGCCCCAAGTAATATAGTGTACGATGGTACGGATATCGATCCACGGGGATAGGTGTGTTGACTATAGATTTGCTTTTCAAATATTATCACGGTTATCGTAGTAATGTGAAAGGGTACTAGTATCTAAAAATAAAATAAACAAACTGATGCGAATGAATTAATATGCCAATGGAGACCCCAGGAGTTTGTGTCTCCCCACATACCTTCAATGGATTATTTCTTGAGGTGATATTGTCGGTCTATTTATGATCTATTGGCAAGGTGGTCTTGCCTTCACGAGATACCCTCTTTGGGGTGTGATTACTTTATCTCGCTAGTAGGGTTGAGTGTATCTCTACCTGACTCGGTACTCAGAAATGTAAATGTTCTAACCTTAGTGCACCTTAGAATCGGAGATATCTCACATTGCAGATCAGCTGAAAATTTGCTCTACTCATATCCACACCAGGTATCCTCGTCTCTCGAGATCTCGATCTCTGGTGTGATCATGCTAAATGTTATTTAAACATCACCATGTAATTGATCCACGGATGTAAAACGAATGATAATGAATCATAAATGAATAATGCAATTAATAAGCTTTGTCATTCCAAGCGTGGGAGTTCAGCAAAGACCTACACAGATATAGATTTAAAACATCATGAATAAGAAAAAGACCAAGATGCTGATATATAAAAACTATCGAGTTCTATTATCCAAAACAAAGAAAAGTACAAATCATGGGCTCTTAGCACCAAGATCGATGTCACTCTATCACGATTTCGCGCTCTGGTTTGTCACGATTCCCACTAACATTTTCGATCCCCTCAAATTAGTTTCCCACATTTGCCTTTTAATGATTGAAAGGGCTTCGCGGCGTCGCGGCGTTACGGCTTGTTGACTTCTTTATATGTTGACTCAGCGTGACGTTGGGACATCCTAGCGTTGGGACGTCGCGACGTTGGGCGATGTGACGTTCGCGACCATCCTTACTCTGCTTGCCTCCTGGCACAGCAAAATTGCTTCAAAAGCTGCCCTTTTTTTGCCTGATTACTTTTGCATACACGCAATCACCAAATCAAGTATCCCGACCACAAAAACTACTTTAAATATAAAATAGCGGCGTAAGGCCGAAGCGAATGCCAGTGTTTTAGGCACTCATCAGATTTTCAAATGAGGAAACTTCCTCCCCATTTCCTACATGCCACATGCCTTTTCCTTGATTTTTCTTCCTTTTTCTTTATTTTTTTATTCCCTCTCGTTTTGCTCCCGAGAGAAGGCCAAACTTAGTCCCATCCGGCTTTATTTTAATTTTCCTCTAATTACCATTAGGTCCTCCAAATTACACATTCTATTTGCACCATGCCCCGCTGAGAAATGTTCTATAATAGCATATCCTCTTCTTATATTATGACTTTTGTGTCCTATGTTGACAAATTACAAATTTACCCTTGCTTATTTTCTGGTTTCTCAATTTTATTTCCCGAAAATTGTGATTTAGCTTTTATTACACCCTAAACATGTTATAAAACTGTTATGACATATTTTGGGGTATTCGTTTCTTGAGCAAGAGGGAGAAGCATCCTCCTGGCTCACAGAGCCAGGTGAACCGCAGAAATTGGGAGTTTGACAACTCGAGATAATAGTTTTCTCTACTTGGTTTAAATCCCGATTACAGAACTCCATACGAATGGTTGGGGTATTTGGGATCGGAATGGCCATATTCTGATCCAAAAGTTAGGGCGAGTGTTAAGTTTCTAGGACGGATTCATACAGTCCGGCTGGATTGTGGTATCTTTTAAGTGGTATAGGCGAGCTTACATGGTTTTTTGGGCAGTTCTTAGACAAATTGTCGGACTATTGATTAGCTCATGTGTGTTGTTTTTGGTGTTATTGCTAAAGATGAATAACATGTTGGTTGTGTGTGAATTACGTTAGTATATGCATTTATGATATATTAACATGAATTTACATGAAAATGGCATATTGCATTTCATATGCACGAGGACACCATAGAACAGTAGATGTAAGTGCATGACATGGTTTCGGAGGGTTGACCAACAATTATTTATTGGAGTATGTCCACTAATATATATCGGGGGGTTGTCCACATAATTATTTATCGGAGTATGTCCACTAATATTTATCGGAGGGTTGTCCCTGAACAAACAATATCAACTGTTTTGAAAACAAAATTTTCATACATAGTAAATTGCATGTGTGAGGGAGTCGGTGAGGATTTCGAGGCGTGGGGCAGGCATGTAGACATTAGTAGGGATATGCGCTGATTTACTTGAATGTTTGTGTGGTTGCCATTGCATGAGCACTAAGGTGAGGAGTAACCCATGTAGGAAAATTCAACTACTGAGTATTGCTCACTCCGTCGTGGGAAATAATTTAGTCTTGGAGGTATGTGTAGCGCCCGAATCCGAGAGTCCGTTATTTCTGTCCAGCGTGAAACACTCGTGAATGTCGGGTGACGCGCGAGCATCTCTCCACGAAAATGGGCGAGTCTCGTTTGTACGGGGGGCTACTGCGAATACATCGCTGTCCCATCGACATTCACATGAGTAAAAACGGCCTCTTGGGCCCATAAACCAATACTCATCACAATATATATGTATTCAACTATATCCAATGGTTTCAAGAGTTAATAAATGACTCTTATACAACACATATTAAAATTCTAATACATGAATACATCACAAAACCAAAGCCACAATCCGGCTTTCTTCTAAAGCGGCCTCTATGACGAGCCGTCTCCTCATGCGCTCCATGTACCTGAAAAATATGTTCCCTCGATAGGGTGAGCTAATGCTCAGTAGTGGAATCACCCTAAATGGGCTACTCTCCACTAGTGCATATCTCTTGATGCTTTCTAAAAATGTAGCAAACGTTGAGTAAATGCGTGATCCTCTTGAGATGTCTACATCGCTGGCTCATAATGTCCAGGAGTCTCACCGTTCCCTCACGGCTTTGCACAAGCCACGTATGAGAAACATTATTTTGTTTGTTATTATTTGTGGACTACCCTCCGATATAAGTAATGGACTGTCTCCGATGTTATATTTAGTGGACTACCCTCCGATGTATATCGATTGGGCTGACTCCGACGATTGATATTTTATATATGGACTACCCTCCGATATTATAATAGACACACTCCGATAATTCTATTTATTAGTCAACCCTCCGAAATCATTCTCTCGAATCCTCATGCGCACTCATTCCTATAGTTACAGGATCTTGGTCCGTATGGAATGCGTGGTCTGATTCGATTCAATCATATAACACATGTAAATATATAATCATGCATATATTCATAATTTAAATCACACAAACATGTCATGCGATTTCACATTTCATTACACAAAGTAAACTCACGTGGGCTAATGATCAAACACGAGCAATTCAACTTGAATTACTCGACCAAACACGGTTTAACACAAAAATTAGTTTCATGTCACTATTCATATGAACAGTAAAACACTCGGGTTTATGTTCCGTCCACTCATCAAATCATCGGTTCACTTTGTGAACCTAAATTTTACGGCCATTCCCAGCCTTATACACATCAAAGCATGCATTAACACATAAATACACAAACTAGCAACCCAAAGCGGCCCGGGTGGGCGGTCACGGTACATCACATGGGTTTCTAAAATTTTCCACCTCGGTTCCAACTGGAACCGATTCGCAACCCCTCACGACTCATGCGACTCAAACATTGTAAATACACACTTAAACAGTACAAAAAACCCAAGTAGGAAGAACCCTCTATCACGAGGTTTGTGAAAACTCCCAAAACGAATCCGCAGCGTTGCGCTTGCGTAGAACAACTTTCCTTCTTGGCACAGCGAAGAATCAAATGGTCCGATTACTGAGAATCTAGAGAAGGAGGTTCTTCTCTCTCACAAAAGCATCTGCAACTGTTGTAAAATGCCCTCTCTTTCACGTTTTGCTCTTAGTTTAAATAAGAAGGAGATGGCGGTACTAATTTTGTCGTTTAGGCTCGTTTAAAACAAATTCCAAAATTACCATTTGTCCATAGTTTGGATTTTAGGCATTTGGCCTTATATTATTGCGTCGATTTCCATTGTCTCTCTACCCGTACACCTTATGCGTAGTCGTGTTATATGTGACTTTTCACATCTCAGTCGTTCCGGCGGCTTCGATCTTGAAAAGGTCACGAATCCCAAGCATGCGGAATTGAATTCGGCGATCTTTAGCCTAGATTTTGCGAGATGATTGACGGTGAAATCTGTTTTGTCGTAGAGATCTAGAAAATAAATTAAGATCTTTTTAGGGATTCTGATTTTGTAGCGAATTACGATTTCTTAATTTTTGAGAATTGAATTTCTCGGGTCTTCGTTATGCCCCCATGAGCTCATCGAGGACCTTAGAGAAAGAAGGCGGTTGGCTTTATTCTATATTTTCGTGAAAATCTGGGTAGAAAACCCAATTTTGTACTATGTAAAGAACAAGAGTTGTAATTAAACTCGTTTTTGTGTAATAAATACATTTTGACAAGTTTTCCAGGTTCTAGTGTTCTTTGTGGTAATAAGGCAATTTTATGTTGATTTTATAGTATTACGAGATAGAAAAAAAAAAAAAAAAAAAAGTCACCGGGGGATCGAGATAGGGTGGGCTGTGTGCCATTTCGGTGTGGTGTCGCGACCTTTGCGGTGGTGTCGTGACGGGAGGGGCCACGGTGTGTGCCGCGACAAAGCGCTCCGCACACACATGACCAGGATCTAGCGCCGCGGCAGCGTGGCGATGCACAGGAAGGCCTGCTCCCGCGTGAGCCTCCTTGGGTGCTTTGTTGTGATAGAGATTTTAGCGTCGCGATAGGATTTGGCTATTTGGTGTCGCGAAACAGTCTTGGTGTCTTGATAGGGCCGGGCTTGTGGGCGGTGTCGCAACAAGCTCACGCCCAACACGCGCGACATAAGAGATTTGTCGCGACAAAGAATTCTCTGTTGCAATAGGCTTTACGATGTTTTCTATTGTGACAGAGAAATCTCTGTCTTGACAGACTTCTCAAGGACTCCCGTCGCGACAGAGTTTTCCTTGTTGCGGCCAGTGCGCGCATTTATGTCGCGATAGAGTTTCGTAATGGCCGACGGGGCTTCAGGAGCTAGGAGGGCCGAATTGCGCACGACGGCGTCGCGGTGAGAGTGCCGTGCATCACGGCGGCCTGCCCGATAGTGCATTGTGTTTGTGCCTTTGTTTTGGGCACTGTACATGGACATTGTTCACGGACACTGTTTATGGGGCACTGTTAAAAAAAAAGTACAAAAATGACCCTCGGGAATTCGGGCGTCACAACTGCCATGCGCTTACTCAATCAGATCATGGCATTACGCCCATGATCACCCACCGACATGCACAGGCACTAAGTGCTCCGTGTCCCCAATTAGTTTCTACAGCGTACATTGTTCGCATTGCCTCAAGGCCTTGTTGCTTTCCATCCGATCCCACATCTGAATCCCACATCTGAATCCCACTATGCCTTGCTTCTCTTAGGGTCCTCTCATGGGTGTAAGGCAACCCATGAGGCCCTCTCTCATGCCGATCCCTAGCTTAGGTACTAAAGGGGGTTACAAACCTACCCCCACCAACTGAGGTTGACACCCTCGTCGACTCAAACTGAAGATTGTCATCAGCCACTTGATCTCGTCCCGAACCCAAGGACTGCCAAGGCTTCCAAAGCCTGTTGTCTATGTCCTCCAAGGCTCCAACCAAGGAACAAAATTTTGGTTTTTTCGACCAAAATTTCGGTTTTTGACGGGCCCCGAAACGATATTGCCAACCGATAGTCGGTTGGCAAAAAAATAGGAGAAAAATAAAAAAAATCACCGAAATATCAACGAAATATATGAAATTCCCGATATTTCGGCGAAATTTCGAGACTTTATCTCACATGTGCATGTACTGAAATTTCTGAAAAAATATCTGTAAAATATCGGTAAATATCGGAGATATATCGGTAAATATCGATAAAATATCGGTAATGACTATTTTGACTCCAAAAAATTCTATAAATATCTCAAACTCATCCATTCACATCTAAGCCCCATTTAACTCTCAAATTATTTTTTCTTTGTGATTTATCTCAATATTTTGAAGATCTTATTATGAATATTGTCTTCATCAAGATGAGATCCCTTCATCAAATAGTGTAATGGAGCCACATCAGTCTTCATTTTGGTTTTAAATTACTATTGTAATGTAATTTCTCGATAAATTATAATGAATATTGTTTTCCAATAAGTGTATGTTGATTATTTATGTCTTTTTATAGTTAAACAAAATATTTCCATGAATTCCTAAAGTATTTTTGTTTAATTTTAGCTTTACGATATTTTGTCAAAATATCCTGGAATGTTTACCAATATTTTCGATATACAAAGCTGGAAATCAAGTGCGATATATCCATAATTACCGATATTTTGTTCCTTGCCTCTAACCAACCCTCACTGTGTTTTGTTGAAGAACCTAACCTTTCCCCATCTTCGGTCTATATGGCATGATTTTCCACAGCCATCATGGTGCACGGTGTCCCTTTTTCCATAAAGGCCAATGTCCTCAAGTAAGGCATAATGCTTACTTCTACTTGCGTCAAGAAGTTCATCCCCATGATCATCTCGGAATCTTGCAAGTGCATCACAACCAGGTCACAACAGCCCACCCAATCTCCCATCTCCATGGGATAGGATATGATGATGCCTTTTACCCAATGATCCCTGCCATTCAAGGACGTCACCATGCTATCATAGGCCTCGATTTTCAACCCGAAAGTGGCAGCCACACTGCTCGCCACACAAGTGTACGTTGCTCCCGTATCAACCAACGCCTTCACCCACCTATTCCATTCACTTGAACAACCATATACATTAGTTCAAAAATGGAATTTGATTTGTGAATAGTATTTACCATTCGAATTGGATTCAGTCTTGTCTCCAAGTTTCCAATCTCTAAATCACTGTCCGGTTGGAGAGCAGACACCTTCTCCCTTTTTGGACAATCCTTAGCTCGGTGCGGGCCCTGGCATGTGAAGCGTCGGCGATTTGGATAATAACACTGCGTTCTCTGGCTCTTTGGGACGATAGTACCATTCCTGCCCTTCAGGCGGCAGTTTCTTCCCACCATCCGGTTTGTTTTCTGCATGTTGTCAATGGCACTGACCATCTTAAAATCAACCAAGCAGTCTGCCGTAGCCATAGCAGTAGGTAATTCTCGAACTTATTGCCTTCGAAGTTCTGTTTATGCCCATCCCTGAAGTCCCGAGATGAAGTTGAACAACTTCTCCTCATCGAACATGTTCCTTATGTTCAACATCAAGGAACTAAACTCCTTCACATAATCCCGCACCGAATCTGTATGCTTCAGCCCTTTCAAGGACTCTCTTGCAAGCCATCCAACATTCGTCGGAAGGAACCGATCATTCAATTCCTTTTTCCGCGTCTCCCACTTAACAACTTGGGGTCTCGCGCCTCAGGAGTCCTCTCTAGCTTGGTACATCGCATAATTTAGCATCCCCCATGGTATCTTTGGTGATGGAGACAGCACACTAAATTTGTACCGTGAAGCATTGAAGAACTACTCCATGTCCCACAAAAAATTCTCGAGTTCCTTTGCATTGCGGTTGCCACTGAAGCCTTTGGGCTCAGGGACTTGAACATTAGGGCCTGCATCTGCATAGGAAGGACAACCCACTGCTGACCTGACCTTTTTAAGGGCGCAGCATACGCTTCTGTGACTCCATCATCGCGTCCCCAAATTCCTCCATTCCGGACTGAACTTTGGCTTTCCTGTCCATGAATTCCCCCTCCACATGCTTAGCATGAGACTTTGCCAAGTCCCTCCGAATATCCAATTCATTGGATACATGTGCAAACCATGAAGAGACAGTGCCCTCTTCACTGCTTCAGTTCCCCACAATCTCTTCCAACCGAGACACCCTTTCCTTCAGTGTTTCTCCATCCATCTCACAAGCTCTGATACCAATTATCACACCCCTAAAATCTGAATACTAATTTTTTTTTCTGGTGTGTGGTGTTAAGCCCCGACTTAGGCAACATTTTCCCCAGCCTGTGTAGTCAAAATGATAAATAGGTAACACAATTCTTTTTATGGACCTCAATCCAATTTTATTGCTCAACAAGGTTCTGTTACAAAACTAATGTGCACCAGGCACTAAAATACAACAACAATTTACATACAAAGGAACCCACCCTTTGAATTCTCTCTAACCCCCTCCCACTATGGGGACAAGGTCCTTATATAGACCAAAGTGCCTCTTCCCAACAGTTGCAACCTTTCCATGCATTTGAATCTTTGAATTCAAATTCCCCTCCAATTTGTTTGTTGCACCTCTTCATGAAGAGGTGCCAGCCTTTGAGTTTGAGTTGCCTTATTCCCTCCCATCTCTTGGCCATGATCTAGGAATTTGAATGTTCAAACTTATTCAAATTCAAACTGCCACCCCCTTATGTCGGCTATAACCAGCGCTTCTAAAGAGGTGCACGCCGCAGGTGTCAGTTGCCTCTAGGCTTGGCATTTGGTCTAGTTAATGTTTGGTGTCCATTGCCACCTTCTCCAAAAGGTGCAAGGCACAATACATTTCTAGCATCCCTTAGGCACGCTATGGACATTTAAGTCTCACCCCATTCTTGTAAGGCCCTCTTATCTACTTGACTGACCATGTGCCACGGGCTTCCCCTAAGCAACTAAACAAGCTATGCATTGCCATGCACCACCGGGCATCTAAAGTACACTACCTTGTCTTTGCCATGTACTACCATGCATCACCAAGTGCTGCCTTGTGCTATGACGCCCCCAATTCGGCACCGGTGTCAAGGGAGGGTGTCATTTTTTTTTCCTGTTTACTATAAACTTATAAACTTTAAGCTTGTTCATTCATATAATGTTAAACATTTAACTTGTAATATATTTTATAGCAGCGGATTACAAAATATATACAAGCTTCATATATGCAAGTGTTCAACATTTACAATATTTACATTGCTTACAAAAGAAACAAAAATACATATACATTAGACCAAATGGTCTTCCAATGGGTACCTAGTGATGTGTTGACTTTGATTTGTAGCGATCTGGTGTTACATCCTCTTGGTTTCCTCTTCTATACCTCGTAGATGAAACACTCGTCTTAAGAACTTTATATAGGCTTTAGTGGGAATAAATACATATAAACGACCTCTAATCAAAGTCATCACACTTTAGATAATTGCATATAACTTTAACTTTCATTTATATATACACATGCTTATTCATGTTTTGAACATATAATTTATAGATATGCTTCTACATATATCATACTTATTCGTCTTATCATGTTTCATTTCATATCATCTTTCATTTACGTTTTTGTTCTTGTACTTATCATTGTTTACGTATTATCACATAGCAATGCTATGCTTCTCATATCATGTCATGCCATTTATATATTCTTGTCATTTATCTTATGTTTTCCATGCACCGCAAATCGCCCAGAAGTGGATGCGAGGAAAGAAGCGCCTGTACCCAGGTACCATCGATATGAGACAATGATTTCTACCTGTATGACCTAAACGGGGTCGTTATAATGATCCAAACAGGATCTATGTCATCGACCTAAACGGGGTCTCGATATCACGCTTATTAAGTTGTATCTTTGCGACAGCTGTATCCCTATAGGCATGTCTATCTATCCGACTACCATTAATAAGCGGGCCAATCGGTTTATTATGTTTTCTTAACAATCTTTTAGGTATCAGAAAAAGATATCTCATATACATGAATAACTATTGATATCATGTATACTTATGAGATATTCATTACCAAATAATCTCTTATAAACATTTAACTGTACTTTGCACTTTTTCAGTATAACACAATTATCACGTGTATTCTCTTTAGCTTTTTCGTAAAACAATACGTTTATATACTTGGCACATACAATTTCGGTTTCCATAACCAGTGCTGAGGAAACGAGTTCTAGAGTAGCTCCCAAGTCCGTTTAAATCTGATTTTGACCCTATAAACGGGATTGTTAGAGAAAGTAATATTCTAACTCAATATACCCTTATGTATTAAGTTTCTTATGGTTCAAACATCATGTAATTTGGACTTTTAGTTTGAGAGATATGGTCTAAACATTCCGAACTGCTCCTAGACAATTTCCAGGAACAAAATCTGGAATTGTGTTCTATATTTGAAATTTTTTAGGAACATTAGAGATATAATTTGATCATAATTTCTTCATGAAAGTTGTTCTCCCAGATGTCTAGTTTGTACTGAAATTTGAATAAACTCATTTGGATGAGTATAACTCAAGTTATGATTTAAACAACCGAAATTACTCAAGTTTAGATGACTGTTTTGAGACAGATTTCAGAGACCGAATTGTTACTTTGACGAATTTTCTAGGTCTAATGGAATCCAAATTTGGATATACTTATTTCAGAAATATTTGTTATCCTAGAAGTCTATTTTACCCAGAAATTTGAATCACTCAATTTGGATGAGTGAAACTCAACTTATGGCTTGAATACCAAAACTGCTCTGAAACCCAAAACTGTATTAGATTGACTCGAAAACAGAGCCTTACTTTGACGAATTTTATGAGTACCCTGGGGTCCAAATTTGGAGACACCTATTTCAAGGAGATTTTTTCTTCTAAATGTCTAGTTTACCCATAATTTTGAGTCACTCAATTTGGATGAGTGATGACCAAGTTATGGCCAAAACAAAAACATGAGTTTAAAAAAAACGGACAACATCTCCTCTAAAACCCAACATTTTCTCTATACAAAATTTTCCTCCATTGAGGACTACAACCAATTCCAAACAATGATTCTACACAAAAAGAGGTATTCCAAACCGTCAAATAAGTATCCATACAAAAATTCATATCAAAATCCATACAAAAGTTCCTAACAATTTCCATACCTTGATTTCATCTTCTTCTCTTTTCTTCTTCTTCTTCTTCTTCTCTTCTCTTCTCTTTTCTCTCAACCGATTTGCCCTAACATGTAAGACCAAAATGAGATATTTTGCCTTTATTCTCCCTTTTAAATGTTAAGGCCATGTTTGGCAACCAATTTTTGCTTTATTTTCCCTTTTTTTTGTTATTTGGTATTTCATCTCTCCTCTATTTACAAATCAAGTTATTCATATTTCCACTTTAGCTTATAATCTTCTTATCATATGACATTTGGGTTCGGAATTGGTAAATTACTAATTTACCCTCGACTTTTGTATTAATTTCGGGTTCTGCTTATTTTATTTTTAGTATTATTTTATTTCTGGAAAAATATACATTTATTTTTATTATACCCTAAACATGTTATAAAACTGTCAGGGTATAATTTGAGGTATTACATGTGCTACCATGCACTATCAAGTACTGCCATGCGCTTGCTCAACTAGATCATGGCATTACGCCCATGATCACCCACCAACATGCACGAGGCAGGTACTTATGTCTAATGTTTCTCTGACGTACTATCCCATGATTGCCTCGAGGCCTCTACCTTGCCATCCGATCCACATCACGAGATCTCGCGTGCCTTGCTTTGCCTCTTAGAAGGGTCCTCTCATGGGTGTAAGGCAACCCATGAGGCCCTCCCTCATTTCAATCCTCAGCTTAGGTACCAAAGGGGGTTACAATAGTCTTCTTAACTAATATTTGTAACATATTTAGGGAAGTTCGATCGCCAAAAACTAGAATCTAAGATACCAATTCATTTTTTTACTAGATAATCTATAATTTTAATTGTTTCTCTATAAATATGACAACACTCATAAACATGTAGATCCTAAGATAGTTTTCAAATATATTCCATTAAAACCATAAAAGAATTAGGAATAATAATCATTTTATTACAACAATCTATAACCATTTTCAAGTCGCGTTCGATGTATAACTATTTAGGTGCATGAAAAATGATGAAGACATGAAGTGCATCAATCAAATACCTTATGGTTAATCCTCTCAATCACTTTAAGTTTTCAAATAATTAGAGTATTTATGACGATAATCTTCTTCTAGTGTCATTTAAGCTTTCTTTGAATTTTTACTAGTAAACATAAAAACCTTAATTAGTAACTTTAACCTCATTTTATAATCATTAAAACTAATAAGGAGAGCTTTGGCTAACAAGTTCTTTTGTGGAACAGGCTATTCGTGGAGCATGGTGAAATATTAAGAATTGTTGAAAGGAGATTGTGAAATATTAAAAATTGTAGAAGTCACTTAACCATTAAAAAAAAAAAAAAGCTTGCTTATTTCTTCTCTTTACTCATTTATTATATTGCTTAATCTATTACTTATCATTACATTTAATTAATCATTTTCAAAAAGTTTTTTAATTAATCATTTTCAAAAAGTTGTTAAACAATTAATCTCGCCCCTATCTTTTTTCTCCCCTTGTCAATTTTTCTAAAATTTGAAGTTAATAGGATTTGGGTTCAATGAGTATCATGCTTCTTAACACCCTTTCTCATATGCAGCCCAATACTCATATGTGGAAAGACAAACAAACCAATGTATCGATATACTTGTACATCAATACGCAAACATGGAACAAACACTCGAATTACAGAGAAGTGGCTTGAACTCATGACCTCCCGTCAAACCAAGCCTTTGTACCATGTTAAACAACTCATTGTCCTAAAAGTTCAAGCTTGTAAGATTTGAGTTCAATATGAGTATTGTGCTTCTTAACACCCTTACACTCAAATTGTTTTTCTTAATCTAATTAGTGTTTTGTTTAAGAAAATTTAAAAAAATGTGATGTTGTTATTATCATGTTTGGTAGGAAATTGAGTCCTTTGTAGTCTTTGAAAAATAGCTCTCATATTGATGGGTGCATGTTACTCCATGCATATTTGAGGAGGCCATGTGTTTGAAAGACATCATTGTTCGACTTTCCTTTCACGATGATCAAAATGGAATTTATAATTAGCATCAATTCTTACTTAATTAAGTTACTAACCTAAGTGATTAAACTAAAACTAAACTCTATGTTACATAAAGCGAGAGATCCTAACATGTCCTAAGCGAACTTGTGCATACACGAAAATGAAATACGTTTTTAAGTCATACCACACTTAAACTAATTCTCATACGAGCCGGGAGGGACCATAAGAGCGGTAAAACTCTACTATATAACACAATTGCATTCCAAGACTCGAACTCGAGACTACTGATTAAGTTAGAAGTGATCTCAATCACCTAACCTACATATTCTCGATGGTAGCATGCACCATTATTTACCACCACACATGATGCTATTATTTATTTGGATGAGCCCTGATGAAGTTTACATGTCAGACTAACCCCCATATGAGCTATGAGGGACCATAAGAGTAGTAAGATTTTATGTCACATCTCACATCGACAGCGAATAAACTCCTAACATTATATAAAGACAGCTCTTTCTTCAACCTATCAGACGTGTTTTTAAACTCCAGAAATACTAAATACTCATTGGGTTCAAAGTTCATAATATATCTGCGGGGCCAGGTGTCGTTACAAATGATATCGGGGCGATCGCGACGCCGATGTGAGGGTTTGTTTCGTTTGATTTGGCCCCGTAGGGAGTGTTTGTCCGTTTGACCTCACAATCCCTTAAGGCCTTGGCAGAGCGTTGGGTCATTATGAGGATGTATTGTCGCGTCGCATCGAATAAAGCCACATCTTATAAGTATAAGGAGATGCCCAATTTGTGAAAACGTTTAAAAGCAGGTAAAGGCCGCCCAGGCAGCAGGACAATATATATGATTGAGTCTTGTAAATTCTGTTTCCTACGCTATAATAAGCATTCTAGTTCTGAATTTTAATTCAGAGATCATTAATTAAACTATAAGATATCTGTCATTTAAGCTCGTGTTGTTCGATTGTAACACCCTCGCACCATTATATACCACCACAAATGATGCTATTATTTATTTGGATGTGCCCTTATGGAGTTTACATGCCATATATTAATATTAATCACAATGGAATTTTCCAGAAGGTATATTCCAAACAAGGCTATATATTATGAAGAATGATCAAACAAAATTTATTATATGCTACGGACGAACTTTTGCAACGGCACGTTCTACAGCTTGCAACAGAATTAGGTATTTTACAATGAATTAATAAATGTCTGAGACGGTCCAATCTTTATTTTTATTATTATTTCTCCCACAAAGCTCCATACCTTATATATATAAATACGATTTCAGATATGGACATTAGTTATTACTAATATTAATATCTGCGTCCGGCAGATGTGATCTTGAGCTTAGAGTGATAAAGAAGGTGAGAAATAGATTTACAAAATCTTATGATTTGGAATTGAAAAATGGAAGTATTATAATGGTTCATTATAGATGATGAAATAGAAAACATCTGATGAATGGGGATATAATTAGAGATCCAAAAAATAGCTTAATATAAAAAAAATACTTATAATTGATAATTATATCTTAAATCAAACATTGATTACATTTGATTTTGGGTTTATTATTTGTAATGGTCACCAACTCGAGTTCCTTTAAAACTATGAAAGGTTTATCTATCGTTAATTTTAGGGGCCATGAGTGAGTGTAAGGCCATCCCGACACCCTTGGATATAGAAAAATATTTTCAATAATAAAAGAATAAGAAATTATATAAATATGGTTATCAATAAAGGTCGTAATGTAGAAATAATAAGTGGGCTTGAATTCGAATCCTGTGAATGTAACTGTATTTTATGGTCGAGGAATTGAGGTTCTGGTGGATAAATCCCCCAGGCTTTCATATGTTTGATACTGTTTAATGTGACTGTGTGGATGTTTCAGTGGATCTATAAAAAAGTGTATCGATCTCTAAATAAAATCAGTTAGGTCGAAGATATTCTTTACTCAATTGGTAACAGTCGGACGAAACTCTATCAATATTGGAGTTGTTCCATCTTGTTCTGGCGTTATGTTCTCAACTCAGTTATGGTGACAATGTTTTGTTCTGAGAGTGTTGACAATGAGTGAAGAAGAAGAACACTCTGCGCCTTGATCATTCTGATCAGTGTTCAGTGTTACTACACGCCGTTGTATGACAAAACTGCTGGTTCTGACGATCAGACTGTTGACACATTGCCATGGATTATCACATTGTTTATAAGCGTTGTTTTGCATGATCAGACATTAATGTCTGAGCTATTAATCGGAATACAGGAGGAGCTCCTTTTTATGATCTCATGATTCGTATCAGAATAGGGTTTATCTTTTAAAAATGTCAAAATCTAGTTGTGATGGAATATTTTCTAAGCGATCAGAAATTTTGTGCTATTGACCCATGGAGATGGAAGGATTAGCACGCGATCGCAGGGACTAATAGTTTGATTCTTAGTTTCACGGAGGAGTGAGGATTGATGGTGGGGTGGTGGTTTTTGCAGAGTTTTGTAGGAATTGAAGACGATGAGTGAAGTGTTTGAAGGATACGAGCGCCAATACTGTGAGCTTTCAGCCAATTTGTCAAAGAAGTGTACGGCTGCTAGTCTTCTGGATGGAGGTAACAGGAAATCTCATCTGATCTTTCTTTCATGCAGCATGCAGATGGGTATATTATTCGCGCTTATTGCCATTGGTTCAGGACACAATCTTGAACGAAGTGCCGGAAATTGTTCGCCGATCGTTCTTCTGGATGAGTCAAACGAAGGTGGATGGGGTGCCGCGTTGATATTCATAATCAGTTTACGCCGATCGATGTTGGTTTTGATGAGCTGTTTTCTGTGTGATCGTGTATTGCTAATATTATATTTATTTCTTACAATGTGTTGATTTCTGTTTGTTACTCAGATTATTCTTTACGATTATGACATCTGATCGACTCTTGATTCTGTTTTTTGTTTGAACATGGACATTACTCAATAAATGGTTGTATATTGATGAAATCGATCTACCGAACGCTCAACGTATTGCTGTTTGTTATGGATATTGGGTGTGTTTGGATATATAACGTAATATGAGTCATTCATCAGTAATATAATATAGTATTTTCTCAGTTATGACAAATGAAGTTCGGTGATACTCCCATATTCGTGTTGTATTTTCTTAGTGATTAGAAGATCTGTGATAACGAATTGCCAAGTAACTCTGTGCGATCATTCAGATTCTGCAGCACCGATTGATGATTCGAATAGTGTGTTGTGTCTGAACCAAATGGTGTGTGTGAGCGTTTGCGAAGACCGCGGTCAGATCTTTGACGGTTTTCGGACGACGTTTGGCCTGTTATTTTATGTTTTCATGGGCATTACCACGACATGGTTTAAAAGTGATTGTTATTGTAAGAGGAGGTTCTGATGGATTATGTAGACAAGTTAAATTAGGGCCTTTGTTTTTTTTCCTTGTTTTCCCTGTTTCTGGCTCCTGCTGGGGGCCCTTTCTAATACCCCTTGCCATATTAAATGGATTGCACCTGGCACCTCTTAATATTTTACTTTATCTACCATGAAATAAAACATTCTCTGCTCCTGTGGTGGACTGGACTATATGCTTGTTAAACTAAGAAGAGGCAATCTCAAATATTTGTATGAGAATGGCACTTAAACTCATCTAACTGAATCCACATAATGTTTTTCATAGAAGAAATATATATATATATATATATATATATATATATATATATATATATATATATATATATATATATATATATTTCATATATGTTTTAATGTTTGATGTGATGGGTTATAATAGCCTTTTATCTTGTTGTAATTGGTTGTCAGGAGTCTGTACACATTCCTATATTGTGTAGCATGTTTTCGCTCTCAAAAAAAAAAAAAAAAAAATTATGTAGCATGTTGAGTTTTATTTTAATTTTCATCTTTATCATCATACATTAAGTATGCATATTTTCTTGCATTTTTTTGGTTAGTGGGCATCATAGTTTTGTTTAGTTGTTGTTTTGATGAAGAGACAGATACCTACAGGAAATAAAGCTGGATTGGACGATGCAGAGTCTCTGGTGCTGTATTTGCTCCTGTATTTGTTTGTTGCAGGAATTATTCTTTTCTCTTTCCATATTTTTGGATTTGACTGAGAACTCTGCCCATATTCTCCAGATACGAAAAATGGACCTTGAGGCTAGAAGTTTGCAGCCAAATGTAAAGGCTGTACTTCTTGCTAAGAAGTGGAATGAAGTGGATGCGGACGTTTGGAGAAGATGAGCATAAAAGAATTGCATCAGCTAACTCAAATCAGGCTGCCCGAGATGACTTATTAGAATCAGGAATGGCTGATGCAATGTCGGTATGTCCAAACCCATTTAGCTTCCTTGTCATCATGTAACATTTTCATTTTTATTTCAGATAATTATAAATTAAGGAACATATAGTTGATATTGAACAGATTTTTATAGTTATGTATAAAGTGGACTGTTGGATAAATAATGGCAGTAGTATTTTTTTCAGTTCTGTTTCAAATATTTATTTGCATGTGCTCTTAAACTATGAATTGACAAAATAATGGGTTAATCTTGGGACGGTGACGAAAAGACAATCAGTAATATGACCTTTGCGGGACATCAGGTGTCCAAGTTGTAAGCCTGTACATGATCCAGTTTATTACCATTTTATGTATCATTTCATTGCATCATTTTTTTTTTCTTATTTTGGCTGTTAACTTTTCTGATTCACTGCACTCCACTTATATATAAAAACTTCTTTAACATTTTATGGTTATTTCATATATTAAGGAATTTCTTCTGGAAGTCCCCATCTTGAATTTGTGGAACAATCTGTTGATGCTGAGTTCATGTAATAGGTATCAGCTAATCAAAGAGGCCGATTGATGATGTCAACAGAGAGATTAAACCAGTCCAGTGATAGAATTAAGGAAAGTAGAAGAACCATGCTGGAGACTGAAGAGCTTGGTGTTTCAATTCTTCAAGATTTGCATCAACAACGACAGTCGCTTCTACATGCCAATGACACGGTATTCCTCCTCCTTAAGGTCCCATATAGGCTTCATTTGCTAACTGGAAAGTTTGAGGGAAAGGATGAGAGAAAGAGATTAATGGGGAAAGGAGGAAGAAAGAACAAGTGAAGGAAATAAAAATGCTCTTTTAAGATTAAGATGAATTTCCTCTTTTTGCACTGTTCTTCAATTTCATTTAGAGAATGATGAATTTGAAGATCTACGAATTCTTAAACAGTTTTCATTATGTTTTACTTTCTTTCATATTTTCCATGAAAAATCAAATAAGAGAATTTGAGATTCCTTCATGTTCTCTTTCCCTACTATCTTAGATCCAAATTTCAAGTCTTAATTTATGTTGGATCTTGGAAGTTTGAAAGTATAAAATCTAAATAATCATACTTTGTAATAATAATAATAATTATTATTATTATGACAAAGTATGATTGAACTTCATTATATTAAGGGATATGTATGTATGGAAAATTTACTTTAAATAAGAAGTGAGGTTAATGCTCAAAATCTCATTCTGAGATGTATCAGACATAGGAGGGTTAATGTCTTCATATTATTGGGAGAAGTGAGTAATGTTTGGTTAGTTCATGATGATCAAGGACATTTTTGAATCTTGTTTTACCTGGATTATGGATGGATCTGGGCAGCATTGGGATCTCTTACCATCAGGATGAAGAGAAAATTTATTAGGTTTAAACCAATAATTTTCCACATTAGGCCTTCTGGACATCAGTTTTGCAGCTGGGACACTTTTAGTGAAAGGGACATGGACATTGCCTGTTTCTCAGTGCTGAACTTTCTTCTAGTTTTCCATGTTAAAACAAACAAGAGAACTAGAGTTCCTTCTCTCTCTCTCTCTCCTGTTTTTGCCTTTCCTTAGTGCTTTCCATGATTCAGACAAAGCGTTAAAGTTTCTATCAAGAGCTTTGCTACTTTGCAACTCCTTTTGTTTTGGTGTCTGTGTTTGTTTATTTCTTTAATAATGTTCTTCAGAAGTTCCTCTTAATGAACATTTGAAAAAACTGTTGGGCGTTCTGGTTGTGCTATAGAATGGAATGGTTTATCAGCTTTACCTTGCGAATGAAGGCGGATCAGGAGTGGGTCTGTTCTTATACTGTATTGTTGCTGAATTAACTGATTTGACTATGATATGAGTTTATTATAATGGCGATAGGTACCGATAACGTGAGAGGATGGGCGAGGTATAAGTGATCAACCCGGCAGAGCTTACCTAACAGTGTTTATTTTTGGGTGTATAGACTGCCTTCCAGTCTTACCATATGACTTCTGAATGTGATCAGACCTGAAAACTATTTTCCTTTATTTTGGTTTAGACTTTCTGAAGTTGATATCATGCTGTTGAAAAAGAAGAACATTCTAAGTCTCTTATGAATAATGTGGGGTTTTGGTGTTTTTGGCATTGATTCAACACCGGTGGACATTATTTTTTTACATTTTTCTTGTTTTGTTTTGGTTGGAAACAAATCTGAATACTACATAGTTATGTTTCATTTTGTGTACTGTTTTGTTTGATTTTATTGGAAAGGAATTCAACCTGAAAAGAGAGAATGAATAGCTTGTAGTATCCGTAGCTTCAAAGTTGGAACTCCTTCGCTCTCAAATAGCGTTACACTTGTTTCTTTGTTTACATGTTTTATTGACTGTGGATTGGAGACGACAATGGAGAACAGTCAAATATGGACAGGATATCAATCATCTGGGTTTCAGTTTAGTGTTTATGAACTAGAAACTGATATCAGCTGATGACATGGTTGAAACTTAACAATGACATGCGACTTAACATTGCGCCTTTTCATGCTGCGCTGGCACGCTGTTGCCATATTATATAACCGCAGCATATCAACGCATAAAAACAATGCGACGCCATTTCAGCCCTGCACGATTATATCACCTGAGCGCCATGACGTGGTGTTGCTATTAACTAACACTCGTCGCGGTTTTGATGTTGATCAGTGGTCTCGTGGCGAAGAAAGACTAGACCAGACAATATCTCGCTGATTTTGGAACGCAATCAGCGATCTCCGACGCGCATACCTTCTGCATCTGCCTGGTGGTGATCACTGGAGCGCGCCTGAACATCGATGTTAAGAAAGCGACGTACTATTAATCCTCTCAACGCTCGGTGTTCTTTCTCTCTTCTTTCTCGCAGGTGGGCTGCCGCTGCTCAACGGACCAGCGAAAAGGATTCGCGGCTTGCGGCAAAGGCGTACGCGCTGAAAGTTACTGAAAACGGTGCCGCGCGGGGCGCCGACCGTTTAGCGCAACCGGACGAAGTCCGTTCAAACGTGACTGCGGGGCGCGAGTTGATATCCTTCTAGAACGCGAAGCTATAAACCGTTCCCTCGGGAGGGCCGGCGCGGAGCGCGGAGCCGGCGTCGGTGCTCGGTTGAGCTCGCCGCCACCCGTGATGGGACAACATGTTCAACTCGGGGTCGCCGGCGCCACGATAACCGCCGCTGCGCGCCGACGAGGTGATCTCAATCGGGATTCGATTAATGGCGAAGCCGACGACGACTGATGATTCAGTGGCTGTCATTTGCGTTCTTCGGACGTCGGAACCCTCTGTAGGCAAGGCGTGGTCTGTGCGCGTTAAAACCACGGTTGGACAACGGCGATCGCCAGGGTTGTCGGGCCCGCACCGCCGAGTCAGCTGCGCTGAGGAAGAGTGGTCTGGCGTCGGCTGCTACGAAAACGACCGCCGTAGCAGCGACATTTGCGCTAACAACGGGTCGTGGCGTCCCGATTTCGTCTTAACGGGGACGTGCGGCGGCGAAGACACGGCGGTTCGGGTTGGCGGTGCTCGCGACAAATGGGTCGCTGGCGGGCGCGGTGCGGCGACGCGCGGTTTAACCAGCGGACGATCGCCCGCTGAGCGACGGCGGGGCGTCGGTGTGGTGCGACCGCGGTTGATGCGCGATGTGAGACTCATCGCCGAGTCTGCTGTCGCCCTCCTTCAAAACCGACATCCATGGTGGACGGAGGTGGGTGGACCATGCGGAACCACGGGTAACGATCCTCCCATAACTCCCTGGTGACTTTACGGACCCAATGGGTAGCAACCGTCCCACAATTCTGGGATGAGGGCCATCCTCGAGGAACGAATTGCTCTGATACCACTGTTACAACCATTTGACTAGAATTCACCCTCAAAAGCTAGCTGATAAGGGGAGAGAACTCGAGTGGTTATAAACTCACAAGACCAAGTCGTAACTTAGCGATGTGGGACTCATAATAGGTCATAACAGACTACTATTAAATGGAGAAAACTCAAACCAAGTTCTTACTTTCTCAGCAACTTTTATAGCTCTTGCCCGCACAGTAGTTGCCATCAGCCTTTCATTCACATCCTGCATGTTCATTTTAATACATAGCTTTATGTCCAGTCACCAAAGTTTCAGAATATAAAACAATGGCTTAATATGTGAAGACAAAGAGGTAGTTTATAGATCAATACATAATTATTTTCCTATTTTTCCTCATTCTCAAAGGTAGTATTTTATTTATTTTTTGGGGAACAGCTGGAGAATAATAGGAAAAGATAAGTATAAATATTGCATATAACTGGCTTCACAAAAGATGGTAAAGCTAAAAGATCTACACAAGTACATTCCAGTCAGATTTGTATATATCAAACAAAGCAAGCTTTGGTAAAATCAACTTACCAAAATGGGACATTTTAATTTGATGCATCACAAATCCATAAATAAACTTCTAAAACTTTTTAACTATTCCAACCCACTCATTCCTTTTTTTTTTTTTTTTGATAATCGTGGATGTCCGGACTAACTTACGCGCACTTTGACTAATTCCACGGGGCCACAGGTGACCAGTAGTGCAGCCCTCTGGTGCCCCACAAAGGGTTCGAACTTGTAACCTCTGGAGTATCAATCCCGACTTTTCGCCACTCCCGAGCCACCACTTGAGAATTCCGAGCTGCCCTCAGTGTCTTTGTGATGTTCTTGCCTTTGGACATGAAATCAATGCCCTTGAACTAGACGGTATATATTTTATGTTTGGAACCTATTTCTCATGATGTTTGATGATTAATTTAACTGCCTGGATGGTTCCATATTGTTTAGTTCCTAATATTGTGAAGATTTCTATACAGTTCATAGAGAATCGATCTTTGGGTTAAAGTAAGCTGCTCTCTGTGGAAGATAGTGATAAGCATATTAGGATTTCTCGAACTTTCAAGTTTCCAACCTGTGCGCCCAGTTCCAACAGGCCATTTGAAAACATAAAACGATCAGAAAAAATCATCAAGCAGATCTTCATCAAAAGCTAATGATTTTAGGACGATTGGGTCCTCAGAAAGCTTCCAAAATGCTTTACTTCTGTAATTTGAAGGTTACTAAAATTAAAAACAACGTCCATTCAGCCCTAGAGGCAATAAAACTTTCTTCTAAAACAAGGTGTAAAACCAAAAATGCTCCTTTTGTTATCCTGCAAAAGAACTATAGAAATCAACAAATATATACTATCCCATACTAGGCCACATCTGAGTCGTATAATGAGTCAAATCCAAGTTTTACGCTCTCTTCAGCAATTTCACAATGTGAAATGTTAGGAGGAAAAGTCTTCATATTGAGTGATATAGCAGAAAAGCGTTATCGTCTGAGTCTTACATACTGATAAGCTTAAGCAGAAGAGTTTAAAGAGTTTAGTTCCACGATGGTTTTGATTCCTGGATCATGTTCAGTTATCTTCATTTGACTTTGGATATTTTTGAAGGACATCGTCGTTCAGTCTCAAATTGGGACTATAAATAAATTCTGCCTGAAAACTATAGATAATTAATCTGAATGATTGTTAGCTTATACTTTTGAATATTTATAATCACATTCTTTATTGGAGCTAATTAAGTTTATCATGTTCTTTTGCTTTATTTAAAAGAATTATGATGAAAGATGCACTCTTTCATCTCTCTCTGACAGTTTGTTTGGATATCTTTCAAGATGGGTGGGCTGACTGATTCAGCCGGATGCGTGGAATCAGGAGATCAGCGACGAAACCGACATTAACGTCGAACGACGAGCGCGCGATCAGATGACGCTGTCTGCGCCAATCGACGCAGTCGAGAAAAACGCTAATAAAACGACGACGTATTAACGCTTTCGGAAGAAGAGACCTTGACATTCGATTATAACGCCGGTTCTTCGATAATCGAAGCGCTTCTAAAGCGACGATATCGATCGAGACTCATAATCTCAGATGGTTCAACATTGATAATAATAGATCGGTTATTCCGGCTTTCGATCATATAACGTAATATTGATTGATAATATATCGAAAGATGTTCTCGCTTTGTTTGAAGTTGATACGTTTGATAATGATAATATAAAAGTAGTGAGTCTGCATGATGGTGTCAGATTCTATTGGATGGATATCAAACATTTTCTGAATATCATGAAGAAAGGTGACCAGCAGAAGATATGATGATTATTTGATTCTGATGGTCTTCTGACAAATGTTGGAAGCGGGACACGTGCAGCTCTCGTCCGCAAAACGGATTCTGATCGACAGTTTGCTTACAAGACCATGTCAATATCTCAGGTCTTCCTGTCCCAATAGTCAGAGCTCCGAAACAGGAATTCACAGCATTTATAATTCTATAAAAGCCATTCAATCTCAAATGGATGCATCTCCAGTGTCATATAACTTCGTATTTGTTATTTGGCTGAATTTTAAGAATAAGATGAGCGGAAGGGTGGATATAGAAGGGATCATTGTGCTGTGATCTGACAGCATCGTAGTTTCTGTTTTGAGAGGAAGTGATGTAGCGAACTATCAGAAAAACAATCTGCGCTTGATTCTGAACAGATCATGTGATTTGGTTTGAAGAATGGGATGTGGAAAGAACCGAAGACTGGATTGAGTATTAATGGTTTTGATTAGGACTTTCAGCTCAATTATTCATTCAAATGAGTTGACTTAAGGAAGGACAGCATTCAAAATGTTTGGACTTTTCCTATGAATTGGCAGATTCATAATCAAAAACCACAAGAAGAGAATGCTAGACTAGTCAAAAAGATTATACAAAAAATACTCTCCACCAAGTAATCACTAACACAAACGCCTTAATAGTCCAACATATACATAGACAAACACTCGCATTACCAACAATTCTGAGAATTAACCATCTCCCATGAAAGAATGTTGTTCAGCAGCTGGGACTGCTGAGATCAGGAGTGACAAACTATCTGCACATCTGATCTGGAGGAGTGAGGGCGGGCTGCGAGAAACCTGGAGCTTTGTTTTTAATGTATGGGCGGGCTTTGGCGCCAGATTGTGCATGTTCTGGATCGCGAAGATCGGACGCAACGAAAAAGATTGTTAACAAACGAAAATCGATGTTCAAATGGGGTTCGTCTTGTTGAGCTCGGCGCGGCGGATAACTCTGAGGCGCTTCTCGACGAAGAGTGGTTTGACGCATCAGTCGACGCTGACGATGGACACCCAAGTGTCTGTTCAACTTCGGTGCGAGAAAATAATCGAACAATGAATGAATTCTTGCGCGACGCGGCTGACGAGGCGCCTCTGCCGCTGACGCCTGGTGGCGCGCGGTTAACGATTGTCGCGAACTGTTTTGGTTCAATCGTTTTAATGAACTCGACGCTGCTTTTATTACTGATGTTTTGTGTATTCAATTCAATTTTGCCTTTAATAGCAACGCTAGCACATGTTCTTGCTTCTCGTGATATGCTGTAAAATGTAAACGGCATTATAAATTAGTTTGAAAAGTAGAAAGCAACTCTTCCATTGTTTTTCTTCATTCTTTCAGACAGACTTGAGTAGGGTTTTTACCTTTTAATTGAAAGATTTATTAGGGTTTGTATTTCTATAAATGGACCATGAGTATTATGGTTCTGAGATGATTGCATAATAACAGTGGTATTGGAAAAATGATAGGAGGATGATATCAGAGGACAGATGAGTATGATTTTTGAAAACTATTTTCAAGAACAATTTTTGAAGATATAAAAAACACTATTTAGTATTTTATGTTTTGTGTTTAAGATTTGGATAAATATATGTGGTTTCATCACATATTGGTTGTTTCAAATATAAAACAGGTTTAAAAATTAGTGTCAAAATTACTAAATTACTCACTTAAAAAAAGACATGATGTATATAGTTATTATGTTTATATGGCACCACAGGTGGGTTGAGTGTTTTTAATCAGATATCTTTTGATGACCTAAGTGTGAATGGTTTTTTCATGTTAGGGTTTTTGTACTAGTTGTTAATTTATGACAATCAAACTAAAAAACACTATAAATTATAGGGACGAAAACATTTAATAGTTTAATCAGAGACCAGTATATGTTGCTATTTGATTTACATTATTTTATGAGTTTTCTATTGACTTAAATGAGTTTTTAGATTTTTACCCGTTTTCTTAAAATTGACTTTTGATATTATTTTTTTCTTATTTAAAGTTTTTTTTATCATGGTTTAGTGAGTATTTAAAGAATTTATGGTGAAGATAATTCATGTTAAGGAGCTAGATTACTTACTATTCATGACATGAGAAGTTGGACTTTGAAGTGACAATTACTTATGACACATGCATATTATCTCTAGCCATGTGTTAGAGCGTTCAACCTTTCAAAAGGTAAGGGTATGGGAAAGGAAGGGTCTCAGGTTCGAGTCTTAGTAAAGACAGTTTACTATATTGTAACTAAAGTGTTTAGCTTTAAAAAAAACTACTTATGACACACAAGGAGAAACTTTATAATATAGAAACTAGAAAGGAGGTTGAAGTGACAACCACCTATGACATATAAAGAGCTAGTGAAACTCTCGTATCAATAAGATCTTACTTCACCTTAATTAATATTTGAACGAGTAAAAGTTAATGTCTTGATTCGAATAAGGTTATTATTTCTCTTGTGCATGTTCATAGAGTTTTGAAATATCAAAATATCTCAGAGATAGAGAGGTAGGAGCATAGACAAACCTTCTGCTTTTTAGTATATATAAGAGTCCTTTAATTTAGAAAGAAATTTGTGAAAAGCCCAGACGATTCCTTCTGACGATGAATATAAAGCCTTGATAGAAATTCACAAGGAATTATAATAAATTAATTATTCCTTGAAGCTCAATCTTTCCCTAATGAGCCCAATAAAAGTAAGAAAGCGAATTTAAGGTATAAATGACTGAGAGCGAGATCTAACGAAAACCCTGATTGGGGCACTTGCCCCTATTCAAATTATTTTGAAAACAATTTCCTCATTGTATTTTAGGAAATTCAAGCTTAAATGTTATACTTTGCCCCCATTGAAATTTCTAAATATCAAGTTGAAGCCTAAGTTTAAAAAATTTGTAAAACTTATATTGCTTAATCTTGCCCCCACTGAACTCGAATCCTGACTCTGTCACTGTAAATGACAATGCTCTACCTTTGCAAGTTTATAATAGCTACAATGACCCTAAAAAGAGGGTAAATGTAACAAGACATCAAAATTAGGTTGCTTTGTCTTTGCAACTTTACGAAGGCTTTCACTTTTAATGTATATTATGTTCACTTCATCTGGTAGAGCGCTCAACATTTAAATATGCAGGACATAGAAAGAGGAGCGGTCTTGGGTTCGAATCATAATAAGGATAATTTACTATATTATAACTACAAGTGTTTAGTTGTTAAAAAAAAAAATAGTTTATACATTTGTGACTTATAGTGGTATTAAGGAGAAATTTTACATAAAGGCTTATAGACTATAGCTCCAACCAATACAAGGTCAAGACCATTATACCTTAACCGACGTCGTTTTGATTAGCCCACTGGTATATATATTCTAAACTCATTTGAAATTCTCCCACAACAACGGATATATATAATACATGAAATGGTCGATCAACGAGGCCTTGTCTTTAGTTTCTCGCCGCTATCGGTTCCTCCTACGCTCATGGGCTAGAGAGTCCTCTCTCGACATCGGCGAAAGGCTCCACGCCACCATCATCACCACCGGAGTAGCCGGATCTCCGGCGACCTTCCTCCACAATGCCCTTCTCCAGTTCTACGCCTCCTTCTCCAGGGTGTTCGATGAAATTCCCCACTCGCATAAAGACACTGTGGACTGGACCACCCTTATGGGCTGCCTTGTGCGCCACAATGTGTCTGATGAGGCTCTTCTTATGTTCGTCAGAATGCGAAGATGTGGGGTGAAGCCTGACGAGGTGACTTTGGTTTGCCTATTTGGAGGTTGTGCTCGGTTGGGAGATTTGGCGGTTGGTTTGCAGGGACATGGGTGTATGGTTAAAATGGGTTATGGTGGTGTTTTGAAAGCTTGTAATGCAGGTATGGATATGTATTCCAAATGCGGACTTATAGGTGAGGCTAAACGAGTTTTTGATGAAATGAAGGGACCGAGTGTTGTGTCTTGGACTGTGATTCTTGATGTAGTTAGATTAGAGGGTGTAAAGAATTGGAGAGTGGTGTTTGATGAAATGCCTGAGAGGAATGAAGTTGTGATTACAGGATATGTGGATGGTGGATTTTCCCAGGAAAGTTTTTCCCTTGCCCGAGAAATGATATGTGAGTTGGGAATGGAGTTGAATTATGTTAGCTTATGTTCAAATTCTAACCGCTTGTTCACAGTCCGGGGACTTGATGATGGGCAAGTGGGTACATGCCTATGCTTTGAAGAAAGAGGAGCTAGAATATCATGGTGGGGACAGCATTGGATTTGATATGTAGCACCTAATGTGGTAGAATACAATGTGCTATAAATTCTTTAAAGAAGATGCCTGCAAGGAATGTGGTAGCTTGGAATGCTATGCTTAGTGGTCTAGCAATGCATGGATTAGGTAGAACTGCACTCGATATGTTTCCTCAGATGTTTAAAGGAGCTAAGCCAGACGATGTCACCTTTACCTCTGTGTTAGTGCTTGTATGCGCTAGTTTTAGTTGATCATGGTTGCTTTTACGCCAGTAACCTGGAATCTCTGTATGGCACCACCCCTAAGATGGAACACTGTGTTGAGTCTTTAAAGAATTATTTTTCATGTTTCTCATAACATTTTTAACAAGTAAAATAAATAAAGGCATCTTATTCTTACGAATTTATTCAGGGAAAAAACATGTTTCCTGAACAAATTTCAAAGAAAAGAAAAAAAATTGTCAAGAAACTACTTTTAACAACTGTGTCCCCAAACAAGCTAGTTTAGGTTAGGTTGCATGAAGGATGAACCCCTCAGCTCATTTAAGGTTGATTTCATACTTGAACTTATTTTTAACTTTAAAGGTTATGTCAGTTCCTAAAGGAAGAGATTAAAATGATTTCTTACACTTTTGGATACACACTATAAGAAGATGTATGGAAAAAAATTATTAAACAAAAGAGAGAAAAAAGGTTGAAAGATTTTCCTCCCTTTTTTTCCCCTGAAATAAAAGTGAGGAGAGTTGATGGGAAAGTGCATTCCTTCAAATTTTGATTTGATTACAGTAAGATTTTTCATTCATTCAAAATAAAACAACAACGAGAAGTAGAGAGGCACGCTTGCTTGCTTGCTTTAGGTAAGTCAGTCGTGAAAAAAATAGCTCGCCTCCTAACTCTAACAACGCTTGTAGCCCGGGTAAGTCAGTCCCTCCCTCTCTGCGATAAGAAGATTGTATCGAGGACCAAACAAAATTCAATAAATACATGCATATATATATATATATATATATATATATATATATATATATATATATATATATATATATGTATGTATGTATGTTATGGTATCAACATCAACAATTTTCCCCAACTAACTACCAAGAAAAATAAAGCAAAAGACAAAAATAGCATGAAGAAGTGAGGTGAGATAATTTAGGTAGGTGACTAAACAACCACCTTCCAGCCCTATCTTTTGATTTACGGAGAGTCATCAATCAACCACAACCCTCCTTATGAATTTATTCACTTTCTCCAACTTTGCTCACGAGTCTACAGTCGAATATCTAAAAATCACTCCAATCCCGCACCATTTCTCGACACTCGGGAAATTCAATCATAGAAACACAAGCCCGGCCCCCGAGGCCCTTTTATTTTTCATAACTTGATGCAAGCGGTATATGCAGTACTCTACCTACCTCTTTGGGCGTTAGGGTGAAAAACCAAGACTAACATCAACAAAGAGATTACGGCTCCTCTGCTTCAGTCTCAAAGGCTCAAATTCGAGATTTTGAGAGGATCAAAGGACAGGTAGGTACATGTAGTGGGGGTGGGGTGACTGGTGAGTATAACTGCAACCTAAAAGCTATTACCAGCAAAGGGAAACTTTATTTGCTTACATGGGTCGAGCTATAAGCCTGTCTGTAATAAAATCCACCAAATTGTCTGTACCTGAGATGGTGGATTGGGACAATTCTTCTCAATTAGAGGTTACACCACCCAGCACTGACTCATGCTCATGATGAGCTCCACCTTCTCTTCTGAAGTCTAAAGCACCAAGCCTTGAACCCACCACACCTTCAACCCGGGAGGCAGTATGGAATTAAGATCAAAATGCTCCAAAACATCGGAATGCTCCCTACGTACAAGTGTGGCACCTTCCTCTTCTGTGCAGTTTCAAAGTTCCCGACATAATAATGTGCCTCTTGTGACCACCCAAAAGCTTGTCGGATGCAAAAACCTTAGACGGACCCCACACTCATAATCCTTACTCCTCTTTAACTCCTTTCGCTCCGGTGCCTTCTCAATTGGATTCTCCTCCTTGTATTCTTCAACTGGAATTGCTTTGCCATCGGTGTGAATGCATTTTCCATCTCTCAACTGCTGATGCAAGTCTTTAGATAATCTTGAGACAGCGGGGCTAGAGACACCTTCTTCTTTGCACTTGTAAATTATGCTTGTCTTAGAATCGACTTCATAAGGCTCACACTTAGCTCTCTTCCTTGAATTATAGCCGAGACTGAACTAGCCTCCTCCAGCTTGATTATTTGCATTCGATATCACCTAAATCGAGAATCAATGGTGGCACTCTTGATTTTGATTTCACTTTAAAAATTTCTTCTCTGTTGATTCATGATAAGTTCAAATCCAATTTCTTCTCTTCTTTTTCTTTTTCTTCGAGCCATCGTTTAAAAAAATTCTTTAGCAAAACTTCCAATTCAAACCACGAATCCTGGCTTTGCCAATTTAGGTGGTTTCTTCTCCGACAAAACATTCCCCATATTCTGACCCGAAGACTACGATCTACGCATCCCTTTTTCTATCAACAACATCTTTGAGGTCTCAGCCATAACCTTTAGAAACAAAATTTTCATCCTCATCATCCTTTACAATTGGCGTATTTTGATGAGGCTTTAGGTTGGGGAATGGCGAGGTGTTATCATTCGAAGCAAATTAGACTCTTCCCGACTCCTCTGTCGATACACAAACTGACAACATCGAACACATAGCCTTCTTCGGGGTTACGGCTCTTTTCAGTCGAGTTGCGGTGAAGAATCATTGGGGAAGTGGAGGAAGAAGGATTTGGAAACCAATCTTGTACCTGGGATCGCTTCCTCCGGCGGGCGGGAAGTACTCCTCGTCTTGGGATTAGCGACTACTGAGTCTTGGTCTTGGATGCATGAATTGCCCCGATCAAACCTTTTAGAATGGCATTTCTTATGGCCCAGGAAGGCTCTCAATGAACAAAACCCTTTTCCACATTCTCTGCAGAGATTTTGTTGCCTTGAGTGATGCCTCATGTGACCAAACAGAGCTCTGGATGAGTTAAACCCTTTGCCACATGTAAAGTTTTTCATTAAGTGGGCTTCATTAATTGGAATTAAAACTGAATTAAGATTGGTCTAATTAAGTAAGGTTATTGGGCTTCTTAATAAATCATATGCGGAGCTGGTGGTGTGTGAGGTGAGTTCGGCTAGGCCGGGTGTAAGAGAGGGCCGTGGTGAGGAACTGATGGGGGAAAACCAGTCGCCACGGCCTGGGTTACGTTTTACATCACGGTCGGAGTTTTTCTATCATACGTTTTTTAGGGAAATTCGTGATCTCATAAGGCCCGGTCTGAAAGGGTTGTTTGGGAGAAGATCTTGAGATCTTGAGATCGGTTCTCATTCACGTTCTTCATCGGTTCCGCATCAACGAAGCAAGAGATCCATGGATTCCAAAGGTATGTAATTTACAATTTTTCTCCATTAAATTGATCTTTGTGTTCTTCCATGGCGATCTAGGTTGGTAGAAATCGTATCTACCGGTTGGTATCGAGCCCGACCCGCAGTTAGAACTCAAAACATAAGGATTTGGAAAATTTTTTGGTTTTAAGGAAAAGCGAGCATTACATCGGTTCGGGTTTTTCCATACATCAAATTAAATATTTTTACATATTTGGAATCCCTCACGAAGAGGCGATCCATGACGGTGGGTGGCACGTGGCGGAAACCTCGCCGCGCGCTCTCACTTGCGCCACGCGCCCTGCGTTGAATGACGGCGTGCGGCGCAGCGCCGGCCCGAACCAACGAATTGTGGCGTCATTGATGGCGTCGGCGCGGTGATCAGCAGGCGGTCAAGCCGCAGTCCCGTCCGTTTGTTGACCGGTTGATTAAAAGCGGCCAGCGTGGCGGTAGCGTGGGCTGGCGGCGTGGTGACGTCGGCACAATGACCGTAACGGGCGGATATCGACGAGCGGTCAGCGGTCCGCCGGGTTGCGGTCAAGCCCGACCGGTCAGCGATCCAAGCGGGTCAGCAGTCCGGCGGAAACGTCGGCGGTCAGCAGGTCAACGGTCAAACCCAGGCGGTCAACGGTGGCCAAGGTCAAACGGTCAACAGGCCCGTCGGCCGGCCGGACAAGCCTGTGGCGCCCGCTGGCGCTTCCACAGCGCCGAACCTTAGGGTGGCGCGTGAGCTGGCGATGGGAGAAATTTGAAGACAATTTTGATACCTACAGATTCGTAGCAAATTCTCACAATTTGGTATATTGACAGCATATTTAGAGCTTTTAAAAGATATGAAAATCATTATAGAACCCAATGTATGCCAAGATATTAGATTATTTTCACGTATTCTTGGTATTTCTCTATGGTTTCGGAAATACATAAGGTAGCTAACATGAATATCACTGCATAAGGGCTGTGTAGAATCTAAAAGCATTGACTATTAATAAATTGAACATTATAATTGGCATTATATATATTGAATGTGATACATTAAGTTTATATCCTTGGTATGAGTGATTTTCAAAGGATTGATTGAAATTTGTGACCGCGAAGTGGCACAACGATTGGATTTGAAATATCGGTCTCATATTGTGAGGATGTCTCATGTTTTATTACGTGGTCATACTCCCGAAAGGTGATCATGTGTTAGTTCATAGGGTTACATGATGGCATGCGATGAAATGGCGATCTTAGTGGTTCATACACCCAGGTGGTGATTTCACGAAGGATTAGAATATGTTCTCATGGCGTCGTGTGGAGAGTCATCTGTTGCATGTCATATTTTAACCCAAAGGTGATTATGTGATGATGTATGTAATTCTCTCTATGAGTATTCACATGATCTTGATCGTGCGGTAAGTGAAATAAGGTTAGGTCTTTGTCATGTGGAGAGTTTACAAGCTTGCATGTCATATTCTGCTTAAAGGTGATTATGTGATGATGTATGTAATTCTCTCTATGAGTATTCACGTGATCTTGATCGTCTTATTAAGTGAAATAAGATTGGAGTCTTTGTCATGTGGAGAGTTTACAGCGCATGTCATATTTTTACGCCCCAGGTGATTATGTGATGATGTATGTAATTCTCTGCACATGAGTATTCACATGATCTTTGATACGTCTTTGTTAAGTGAAATAAGTTTGGAGTCTTTATCATATGTCCAGTAGTTATACGATTAAATTTATCTCCAGATGACATATCTGGCTTATGCATTTGAAAAAGTTGTTTCTAAGAGACCACTACCTAGGAAGAGTCTTATGCATTATGGCGCTAAGCGACTTGACCATATCTCCCCAGGATAAGTAGAAGGGTGATAAGACTAACATCCTGCTGCTCTTATAAATGACTTAGAGATATCATTAGGCTTTATTGTAGGGGTAAAATGACCAAGATAAGAAAGAAAAATTGCGGTCAGTAGTTCGGCTTGTTGGAAGTCATTCACCTTGATATAAGTGGACCTTATGCTTGGCAACCTTGTGTAGAAATTTTATTTCATCCACATTTATTGATGACTATTCTCGATATAGTTGTTGTGCCCAGTTAAAGAAAGTCGGAGTCTCTTGACAGAGTTCAAGTTTCAGGCGAAGTCGGCTCAATTGGGAAAAGTCAGCAAAGGTTGTTAGATCTGGCCAAGGTGGAGAGTATTATGGCAAACATGGTGATCTTTGGACGGCAAAGGAGCCGTTCGCGAAATACTTAGAGGACTGCGGGATAGTGGCACGGAGTTTACTATGCACAGGAGTCTGACGAATGGTATAGCCCGAAGGCGCAGTGTACTCTTATGGAAATGGTAAAGTATGATTAGTAGAATAATTACGGTTTTTCTATGGGGTGAAGCTTTGAAAGCTTGACTTTGTACATTTTGAGATCGTGTACTACGGCTGTTCCATTAAATCTTTGGGTTATGGGTAGTAACTGCTTAAACCATCTT
This sequence comes from Tetrastigma voinierianum, assembly GCA_016808115.1. Taxonomy (NCBI): domain Eukaryota; kingdom Viridiplantae; phylum Streptophyta; class Magnoliopsida; order Vitales; family Vitaceae; genus Tetrastigma; species Tetrastigma voinierianum. Next base: position 815,217 of record JAEQBH010001503.1, read on the forward strand.
AAGGTTTGGGGATGTCCTACTTGAGTAAAGTTATATAATCCAACATTAAGTAAGTTGGACTCCCGGAACCACTAGGTGTTTTATCTTGGAACATTGAAAGGATATCGGTTCTATAATAATCCCAATGGAGACCGCAAATTGTGGAATCACAGACAGCTAAGTTTTTGGAGTTTGATGTGGCCGAAGAAAGTAGCTGCTCACAGACTATTGAGGATAAATGTCTGATGAGTAATGTGGTATCGTATCTCCTCCCATACAAATAATTGTGAAACTCCACATACCATATTGAACTGTTGAGACTAGGGATCTGTTGTTGAAGCCGGCTCTGTGAAGTTCATGTCGAGGCTCTCGGGTGCGAATGTGGCTATTACTACCTCGATGGGAGATCCTTTAGGGAGACGATCAATTTATACCACCGGACTATTTAGTCTATATAGGAGAGACGAGAATCACGATATCAGTTCATGGTGATCCGATAACTTATGAAGGAAAATTGTTTCTTGTCCTCAGTCGGCGTGGTTAGATCTGATGAGAGGGTGAAATTCAATCTATGAGGCATAATGGAGTTTGGGAACTTATTAGATACCTGAGGTCATAGACCCATTGGCTGCAAATGGGTGTATAAGACTAAGGACCATAAAGGAAAGATTGAAGTTTAAAGAGCCGGAGCGTAGCCAAAGGTTTCACTCGAGAGAGAAGGTAGTATGAATCGACTTTTTTCTCCGGTCTCTTCTAAAGATTCTTCCAGTGATCATGGCATTAGTTGCTCATTTTGATGGAGTTACACCGGATGGATGTTAAAGCGCCTTTCTCAATGGAATGCAATGAAGAAGTCTATATGATGCAACGAAGGTTTGGCAAATGATTCGGGTAAACTATTATGTAAATGAAAAGTCTGTTTGGTCTCAAGCGGCTTCTAGACAATGGTACTTGAAGTTTCATAAATATTTGTTGCTTCATATGGTTTTGTTGAGAACAAAGTAGATCAATGTATATCTTGCAAGGTCGGTGGGAGGAAATTCATTTTTCCTAATACTCTATGTGGATGATATTACGCTGCAAGCGGTGACCTTGGTCTCTTTGCATGAAACAGAAAGCCGAGATGTTGTCCAACTTTGATATGAAGGACCTTGGTGAGCGTCTTTTGTCCTAGGCATTGAAGTTCATAGGGATCGTTCTTGCGGACTATTGGGTTTATCTCGGGAGGGCATATGTTGATCGTGTTTAGAAGATTCAACATCTGTTATGTAAGCCGGGGAATTGCTCACATACCGTAAAGGTGATAAGTTAGTCTATGCAATGTCCTCATTCGAGATATAGAAAGCCCAAATGAAGAATGTACCTTATGCTAGTGCACTTGGGAGGTGTGTATGCTCGAGGGTAGATCGATGTATATCTTTGCAAGGTCGAGTGGGAGAAATTCATTTCCTAATACTCACATGTGGATGATACGCTATGGCAATGACCTTGATCACATAAGAACTATACTTACTGCTGCACTGCATGCCTTCTTCTTCTTCTTCTTTGCATACACACTGCCTTGAATTGCTGTCAAAACGATATAGAAGGACCTTGGTGGCGTCTTTTGTCCTAGGCATTGAGATTCGCAGGGATCGTTCTTGCGAGACTATTGGGTTTATCTCACGAGAGAATATGTTGATACGTGTTTTAAGAAAGATTCAACATCTGACTATAAGCTTGAGTGCTCCTGTCTGTAAAGGTGATAAGTTGAGTCTATCACAATGTCCTCATTCAGATATAGAGAAAGCCCAAATGAAGAATGTACCTTATGCTAGTGCACTTGGGAGTATTATGTATGCTCAGGTATGCACTAGGCCTGATATTGCCTTTGTAACAGGACTTCTAAGCGGTCTCAGGTCAAACCCGAGGACATGATCATTGGAGTTCTTTGCCCAGAAAGGTTATGAGGTACTTAAGAGGACAAAGACTATATGTTGATTTACAAACATGTTCCAGGACCCTCGACTAGTTGGGTATTCAGTTCGGACTTTCTTGTTTGTGAGGGATGAAAAAGAAATTCGACAAGCGGATTTATATCTTTAAGTTAGCAGGAGGTGCGTATCATGGAAGAAGTGAAAACGAGAAATTAATTGCATCACACCATGCAGCGGAGTTTGCTTAGCATGCTTTTTCGGCAACGACTCAAGCAATTTGGCTCGAAACCTAATTAAGGAGTTAGCAGTGTTTGATTTTGTGGATAGGCCCGCTCTGAGTTGTATTAAATGGCAACTCTGCGGTGTTGTTTATTAACGACAACGAGAGGTCTCAAGAGTGCAAACACGTAGGTGAATACGACCATAAAGGAAAAGTTCAAAGCGGTGGCCCGTTGCGAGTGGAGCACATATCAGCGGATGATATGATTGCGGATCAGCTAACTAAAGGCCTTCGCCCTTGTGTATTTGAGCGACATGTCATTAACATGGGCTTAGGAGTATCATGGGATCTTTGTGAATTAGTGGGAGCTATTAAGTTTTAAGTTTGCTCTAATAAAGGTTGAATTCAATTTCATTACATTTTTTGTGACAATTGGTCATATCAACTCTTTTACATTCGATAAGGTATTTGTGAATGTAGGTTTATCGACCTTGCTGCTGCACTTGTAAATTCTTTTGTTATTTCGAGCTGCACACCCCCTTTTCTTGTCTTCCGAATCAGCTTCATAAGGCTCACACTTAGCTCTCTTGCTGCTTGAATTATGCTTCTGAGACTCTGAACTAGCCTCCTCCAACCCAATTGACCGCACATCAATATCACCTAAATCAGAATCAATGGTGGTACTCTTGATTTTGATTTCACTTTGAAATTTCTTCTCTGTCGATTCATGATGGGATTCAAAATCCCATTTCTTCCTCTTCTTCCTCTTCTTCTTCTTCTTCTTCTTATTCTTCTTCGAGCCATCGTTTCTGAAAAATTCTTTAGCAAAAACTTCCAATTCAAACCCTGAATCACAACTGCCAATTTCAGTGGTTTTCTTCTCAAACAAAACTTTTCCCCCATATTCCTGACCAGAAGACTCTGATCTCTGCATCCCTTTTTCTATCAACAACATCTTTGAGGTCTCACCGCCATAACCTTTAGAAACAAAATTTTCATCCTCATCATCCTTTTACAATTTGGCGTATTTTGATGATAGGGTTTAGGTTCAGGAATGGCAGAATTGTTATCAGAAAACTCAGAAACAGAATTAGACTCTTCCCAACTCCTAGACAGCAACATCAAACACATAACCCCTTCTTCGAGTTCTGGCTCACTCAGAGTCAGAGTTGCAGACGAAGAATCATTGAAATTGGAGGAAGAAGGATTTGAAGCAATCTTGTACCTCTGGGATCGCTTCCTCCGGGCGGGGCAGGAAGTCTCCTCATCTTGGGATTGGCAACTACTAGTCTTGGTCTTGGATGCATCGATTGCCCGATCAAACCTTTTAGAATGGCATTTCATATGACCGGAAAGAGCTCTCGATGAACAAAACCCTTTTCCACATTCTCTGCAGAGATTTTGTTGCCTAACTTGCAGCAGGTAGCCTCATGTGACCAAACAGAGCTCTGGATGAGTTAAACCCTTTGCCACATACTTTACAGACATGCTCTAATTGCCCTCCTTCTTGTTCTTGTTCTTGTTCTTGCTTTGGAGCAGTCTGGTTTGAACCTGAAAGCCTCCATGACTTCCTGGGGTTCTCTCTCAGGCCATAACCAGTTATTTGACCATCGCCATCTTCTTCAAAACCTATGTCACTTTCAATGGGATTCTTATCACTCAGAGCTGTATTCGTCACCATATGGCACCTCATATGACCTCCCAAAGATCTTCCACTGATGAACCTCTTCTTGCAGAACTTGCACTCATGCCTCTGTTCTTGTACGATTTCCATCAAATCGGACAAAAGAAAGATAAAGAAAAGAAAGCTCAAGAATTTTCAGAGCGTAGTACAGAATTTTCCATCACTTTCCAATGAAAACAACAAGAATGTCGGAGAAAGAGGGGATTCTGACATCCACCACCAAGAACAATGATCAAGAGATTGTGGATATTTGAACTTGAAATATGGAAAACAATATCCAACTCTTAGCCCTCAGAGAGAGAGAGAAAGAGGTTCTAATGCCAGTAGAGAGAGAAAGAGGGAGGAGTTCCTCTCTCTAAGTCTAGACTAGAGAATCCCTTCTGAGTTCTGGATTGATGCCTCGTTTGGAAGTAGAAGGAAGCATCAAAGATATGATATCCAACCAAGCTACACTACTACATACATGAATTCTGAATTCTCCTCAAGGCTCAAGAGTCAAGGCCCCACTAGCTTCACGTTTGACTTTTTCTTTTTCCCCAAGTTTGCATTTCTTTATTTATTTATGTTTTAATTATGCATATTTTTTTATCCAAGCTTTATTATGGTCAGTCACATGATACAGAAATCAAGCCAAAACCTCTACATTAAGATTCCATATCCAATGGGGGGTTTTTGGATGAGGATGGATTGAATTTTCAACCTCAAATACTATTTTAATTTACTTTTAATAAGTAAATATCCGGCTTTGAATTTATTTGAGAATAATTAAGAAGTGTGGAAAAGGACTATCAGTTGCATTCACCAGGTTTTTTGAATTTTTAGATCATTTAGTTAGAGTAGAAATATTTCAACCATCTTACATATATAGTCAATGATACCGGAGATCCATGTTTAAGTCCTTGCAAGAATAAATGCTACAATTTGATTTAGAAAGTTAATATAAAAAAAATAAGTAGGTACCATCAAAATGCAGATTTATCAAGTAGTGATTTTAACTTAGCACGTTCTGTTTCCCCACCTTTTAGCTTTCCCCATGCATGATAATGAAGCCACAATCGGTGATTCCAATTCACTCCTTCCATTATTGTTTTCTTAATTTCCTCATCTAATTGTAAGTCTCAACATTTCTCTTTTTCCTTTTTAATTCTTTGCGATGTGTCAATTGTCATATTTGCTTGCTACCTCTTTGAAAAATCTTTGCCTAAGTTTTCCAAATCTTAATCCACTTTTTGATACATTCTTGAGAATATTATAAAACTTTATTTCAAAATTAATAATTATTTTATTTGATAGCAAGTCTATGTATGTTTTCCTTAAAATTCAAGGGACGGGGAAAAAATCTATAAAGAAAATAGAAAGGAAAAATAAAAAAAATAAAAAACAAAATTAAAGTTAACTCAATTTTTAATAGTTTGTGATCATTGTTTGAAAAATAAATAAGTAAAATCATTATATATTTATTCTAAAACGAATAACTCAATTTTATAAGAGATTCTCAAAGAAAATTTTGTTTTTAAGGTTTAGATGTACCACCCACATTTAGGCAAACCTTATGACCAGTAACTTCCGACGTCATCTGCATGCCTGCACCGGAGTCGTTTGGCGTTTGTATAAATAGTTGAGCCCATATATTAGTCGAGTAAATAAAGTGTTTGAAAAAAATGTAGTAATTTTTAGCAATAAGAAAGTAGGGAAGATTTAAATTTAAATACAGAATACATTACGATGGAATAAGGCTTTTTCTATATTTTCTACTTTTATTTGGAAAGTTTTTTCACATTATATTTAGTGTTCTTTTTTTTTTGTTGAAAGTTGTTATTTTATTCTTATTCTTGGTATCAAGGTGTGCATGTATTTTATTTTTACTCTTTTTAACTTCCTAAGAAGTGGTATTAGAGATTGGTTAGGTATCTGCATGGTAAAAAACTCAATAATTAAAATTGGATTTATATGAAAATCCATGATGGAAGATTTTCTTACCATTAAAAATTGGTGAGATGCTTTAAAGGGTGAAGAAGTTAGACATAATGGTATTTCTAATTTGGAATTGTATAAGATGAACAAAAGCCAATTGTCCATATTAGGCAATGAATTAATACATCCTTACGTCACCACGAGGCAATTAAAACAAATTGGTATAATATTTTGAAGAAATTAGATATAGGGTTTAAATAAAAAACAATTAGGAATAAAAATTTCTTGTCAAAGAGTCGATGAACATAAAGTTAAAGAGGAAGAAGATTAATGATAGATTAACTTAATGCTTCTATGACTATTGTTAATTAGTTAACTATTATGAAAATGGTCATGGATGGTGAGATAGTAGCTTATTTCTTTCCAATAATTTGGGAAACTTTTGTTGTGACTATTAGTAACTTTGTTCCAAATGGTGCATTATCTATGGAGGTTGTAAAAAAACTTGATTAATGAAGAGACTAGAAAGAGCTTATGATACAGAATATGCACAAGTCTTTATCACAAAAAAGTAGAAGAAGAAACATGAATAGAGGATAGACATATCTAACTTGAGTTGGAGGAAGGTCTCGCTCCATAAACAAAATCAAGTGTTTCCTTAATTAGAAAAATAAGATTACAAGAATATGACGAAAATTATGAAGTTTTAGTGTTTTAATATGAGTGGTTGCATATAGATTATCAAGGAATCAAGTGAATTGTAGACATTGCAACCTCCTACCATGTTACCTCTCACTTGGAGTTGTTTTCTAATTATAGAGTTGAAGACTTTGACACACTCAATATGAAAAACTCTAGTTGCTCCAAGACGACAGAGATGAGTGATGTTTTTATTAATACCAATATGAGGTTTAAGTCAATATTATAAGATGTAAGGTATATTATAGATTTATGCGTTAATTTAATTCCAAGATTAGCCTTAAATAAGTAAGATCATGGAAGCATTTTTGCAAAAGCAAATGGAAGCTCACTAAGGGTTCATTTGTTTTTTCATCATAAAAGGAGTCGCATGTTACATTTTGTTTAGGAGCCCGAGGAAAGTTTATAAACTTGATTCTCTTAGCGAAAATGAATAAGTGATCATTGTTTGCTAAGTAAAAGGAAGAAGTGTTTTGATATTTTCTATATATAGTTTCAACAACCCATGATTGAAATAGAGATAGGAAATGTTTGTAACTTGTTGCTCTAAATATGGTATAAGGCATGAGAAAACGGTCCTCAACAGCATAATGATAATGATGTGGTTAATTAAAAGGATAAACTAAAAACTAAACCATCACTGAAAAATAATTCATAAAGAGGAGTTTGTAAGCTTATCAGCATTATAAGCAACATTAATCATAAAAGAGAATTTTATCATTCACGACACTTCGCTTTATGATAATATGATGTGCTTGTTTGAGCGAGTGCACAGGGTTAACCTTGGGGCGGAGTTTAGGATGGGACGGTTCCATTTTGGTCCCTTTTGCGGATTCCTCACTTAGTTTGAAATATCGTATGAAAGTTAGTAGACATTGGATCAAGTTTTCGGCCACCACGACCAACCTTTGGACCAAGGTAAGGGTATTCTTTGTGTTCACAGTCTTGGGCTTTAGTTGATATAAAGTTTGTAAATTTTGGACATCGTTTGGTTAGTTTTCCATTTTTGGGTCATATCGGGTAATTACTGAAAAGGTTTGGACCGAAATTGGACATCAATTGGTCAAATTAGGCAAAATTGAAGTTGAATTAGTGAAATTGGACATTTGTATGAGTTATTGGAAGGTTCAATTTCGAAAAATTAGCCTCCGGGTAAAAAGCCCCAATTTTGGAGTCAGGTTCCATGAGGCACCTTTGTATAATTGGTTCTATCGGGGTCCAAATTTAGATAATTCACGATTCTAAAAGATTATTGAGACATTTGGGAGTATCCCAATGTCTTTGGATTTAGTTAATAGACCTAGCGGTATTTTTATTATATTACGGGCGCACCGCGGCCCGAGCGGGAGGCGTTCTGCGAGAGGAGCGGGGTAGACATACAGTGTGAGTGGTTTACATGTTTTAAATGTTTTGGGATATTAATATGATATATAATTGTGGTTAATTGTGTATATACCTTATTTGATCAAGCGATTGGTTATGCGTAAATATAATTATACATTTTTATATAAACGAGTTATCGTTCGTATGAATTTTGTCAACATTTTAAATATTTGGAAATTTTACTGAGTTTATGGATAAATTTGTGGTATTTAAACATTTTGGTACATGGATTGAGGTTTTAAACCATTTTGAAAAGTTATTAATTTAAGAAATGGATTTTGAGACTTTGTGAAATGATTATAAATGCGGTATTGTTGGAAAGGTTACAATGATTATAATCGGGTTTACCTAAAGGTTTATTAGTTGCCACGTGATGTCGGGTTTACCCGAAGGTTTATTAGTTGCCACGTGATGTCGGGTTCACCCGAAGGTTATTAGTTGCCACGTGATGTCGGGTTTACCTGAAGGTTTATTAGTTGCCACGTGATGTTCGGTTTACCCGAAGGTTTATTAGTTGCCACATGATGTCAGGTTTACCCGAAGGTTTATTAGTTGTCACGTGATGTCGGGTTCACCCAAAGGTTATTGGTTGCCACGTGATGTCGGGTTTACCCGAAGGTTTATTAGTTGCCACGGTGTCGTGGGGTTGGGTTTTCTTAGGCGTTTTCTTATGGGTATGTAGTGCGGTGCGTGTTGGGTTTCTAAGTAAGGTATAACCATCTCAATATTTATGGTTATTGTATTTTAGATTATTTTGGCGTGATGGTTATATATATTTTATGCTCAATTTTTTATGTTGAATAAATTCGGGTTATAAAGTTACAGATAATGATGTCGGTTAAATTTTGAAGCTATGAATTTCACATTGTTGAACGGTATAATTGGGTTTTATGGGAAATGATTGGCAGAGTATATAAAGAGTGGACATGATGCGAAAGGTACTGAAAAATAAGGTGGTACTGGCATAGATATGTGCATTTCAATTTGAAAGGACTATTATCTCCATGATTTTGTGTGTTTTAAAATCAGTTCTCTACAGTTGGGCGGTCAGTAGAGATCTACCTCGCACCAGCTTCTACATCACTCGTTCTGCGCGGTTCACGTGTCCCATCTTATCTATCTGCGCTTTCTTTTATTGGACTTATGTATTTTCATTGTACCCTAAGTGAAACACTCTTAGAATGCTACGATCTTAGTATTGAACTCATATGGCTCTTTATCATGTGTGATTGTGGTTATGACCTCTGATAAGATGGAGTCGGTTGTGGATTTGACCCGTTGTGGATCTTTATATATATATATATATATATATATATTGAGGTATTACATTAATGCGAGATGTTTGCTATTTCTTAAAGTTGGGGTTCCATTGGACATTCCCTAGGGATTATACGAGTGAGAGCTTATTTAAGAGCGGGACAGCGGGAATCTTGGAGGGTTTAAATTCGAGTCTGTCAATTATAATTATTAAATTAGTTGATCTTAGCAAATCAAAGAATACTACAACGAGAGATTGAGGATATGGTGATTGGTGTCTACCTACACATGGCTGATTTGAGGAATCTGATGAATCAAGATATGTCATTAAATAAAAATGACAATAATATTTTTCAAAATTCTAATAGAAACAAACACATTGGTGGGAAAAAGAAAATTTGTAAGATCAAAATTCAAATGTATATATATGATCTATCGATATATAATATTTATCATTAGTTTTAATTTTAATTTTTTTCAAAATTATAATGCCCAGAGTGGCATTATCATTTAAAAAAAAAAAAAAAAATTCAATCTTATATATTTTGGTTATTCCCATCTAAATCTTCACCCATTCAATTCAATATTGCCTTTTAATGGCAGTGCTGCTTGATGTTCTTGCTTCTCATTGATATGATGTAAAATGTAAATGGCATTATAAATTAGTTTGGAAAACATCTTCCATTGATTTTTTCTTCATTTCTTTCTAATTGGAGCTCGAGTAGGGTTTTTTACTTTTTAATTGAGATTTACTAGGGTTTGTACTTCTATATATGCAGAAAATGTTTTTATATCTTAGATGTTTTATGTTTAATCCGCATGGTATTTGTTCAAAAAAAGAAAAAAGAAAACAAAGTAGAACCACATCAAGAGTTCATTAGCATTATGAATACAGAGTGAAAATTGTTATTGACAGTATTGAAAATATATAACGCTATATAGTGTTTTTATGCGTAGTAAAGCAGTAGGAATGCTTATTTATTCTTTATGTCTTTTTATCTTCTTATTTTTTAGAACATCAAACAGTTTTTAAAAACATAAATAAAAATTGTACCTAATTTTCTACTTAGAAAAACTCAGTGTATATGGTTATTATGTTTATGCAAACCTTAATAAAGGTTTATTGACGTTTTAATAAGATTTTTTTAACCAACAAAATATTTTGTTGGTTTTCATGTTAGGGTTTTGCACTAATTGTCAATTTTATGATAATCAAACTAAAAACATATAAGTCAGTTTTTTTCTTATTAATGTTTTAAATAAGAAGTAGTGTATCTCCTTGCTATTTGATTTCCATTATTTTTATGAGCTTTCTATTGGCTTAAATGAGTTTTAGATTTTTATTTTCTCAAAGTGAAGCTTTTGATATTATTTTCCTTATTTTAATTTTTTTATCCTTGGTTTTAGTAATTATTTAAAGAATTTATGGGTAGAAGATAATTGATATTAAGAGCTGATTGCCTTACTATCCATGTGTTAAAACGCTCAACTTTTGGAAAGGTAAGGGCATGGGGAAGGGAGGGTCTCGGATTAGTCGCTAGTGAAAGCAAATTTCACTACATTATGGCCAAAATATTTAACTTTAAAAAAAGCTATATGACACAATGGAGAAACTTTGCGTAGAGCTATAAATGAGGTTGAGTGTGACCACCTATGACGCCATTAAAGAAGAGCTAGTGATGCTCTCGTATCAATAACATCCTACTTCACCTTAATTGATATTTGAACGAGTAAAAGTTAATGTCTTGGTTCGAATGGGGTTATTATTTCTCTTGTGCACGTTCACAAAGTTTTGAAATATCCAAATATCTCAGAGATAGAGAGGTAGGAACTTATCGAATATTTACGACTAGCAGTAAAATGCTCGAGTCCTTTAATTTGAAAGAATTTGAGAAAAGGCTTGAGCCACAGTGCACTTGATGAATATATAAAAGCGCAATAGAAATTCCTAAGGAATTATACATTTGTGACTTATAGTCGTATTAAGAAGAAATTTTAAATAAGGCTTATACACTTTAGCTCCAACCAATACAAGGTCAAGACCATTAAACCTTAACCGACGTCGTTTTGATTATCCCACTGGTATATATATTCTAAACTCATTTGAAATTCTCCCTCAACAACGGATATATATAATACATGAAATGGTCGATCAACGAGGTATCGGTTCCTCCTACGCTCATGGGCTAGAGAGTCCTCTCTCGACATAGGCGAAAGGCTCCACGCCACCATCATCACCACCGGAGTAGCCGGATCCCCGGCGACCTTCCTCTACAATGCCCTTCTCCAGTTCTACGCATCCTGCGGCTGCACACGGCAGGCACGCAGGGTGTTCGATGAAATTCCCCACTCGCACAAAGACACTGTGGACTGGACCACCCTTATGGGCTGCCTTGTGTGCCACAATGTGTCTGATGAGGCTCTTCTTATGTTCGTCAGAATGCAGTGTAGAGGTGAAGCCTGACCGAGGTGACTTTGGTTTGCCTATTTGGAGGTTGTTCTCGGTTGGGAGATTTGGCGGTTGGTTTGCAGGGACATGGGTGTATGGTGAAAATGGGTTATGGTGGTGTCTTTAAAGCTTGTAATGCAGGTATGGATATGTATTCCAAATGCGGACGTATAGGTGAGGCTAAATGAGTTTTCGATGAAATGAAGGGACGGAGTGTTGTGTCATGGACTGTGATTCTTGATGGTGTAGTTAGATTGGAGGGTGTAAAGAATGGGAGAGTGGTGTTTGATGAAATGCCTGAGAGGAATGAAGTTGCTTGGACTATAATGATTACAGGATATGTGGATTGTGGATTTTCCCAGGAAAGTTTTTCCATTGCCCGAGAAATGATATGTGAGTTAGAATGGAGTTGAATTATGTTAGCTTATATTTCCAGTTCTAACCACACATTCACAGTCCGGGGACTTGATGATGGGCAAGTGGGTACATGCCTATGCTTTGAAGAGAAAGAGAGGAGCTAGATATCATGGTGGGGACAGCATTAGGTTTGATATATTACCAAATGTGGTAGAATACATGTTGCTTATAAATTCTTTAGAAGATGCCTAGAGAAAGGAATGGTAGCTTGGAATGCTATGTAGTGGTCTAGCAATGCATGGATTTGAGTGAACTACACTTGATATGTTTTCTCAAGATATTAAAGCTATACCCAGACGATGTCACCTTTACCTCTGTGTTAAGTGGCATAAGCCGCTGCGAAGTTTAGTTGATAGTGGTTGGCACTACTTCAGTAACCTGGAATCTCTGTATGGCGCACCCCTAAGATGGAACACTGTGTTGAGTGTAAAATTATTTTCATGTTTCTCATAACATTTTTAACAAGTAAAAATAAATAAAGGCATCTTATTCTTACGAATTTATTAAGGGAAAAATGTATTTCTGAACAAATTTCAAAAGAAAAAGAAAAAAAATTGTCAAACTACTTTTAACAATTTATGTGTCCCCAAACAAGCTAGTTTTAGGTTAGGTTGCATGAAGGTTGGAACCCCTCGGCTCATTTTAAAGGTTGATTTCATACTTGAACTTATTTTTAACTTTAAAGGTTATGTCGGGTTCCTAGGGAAGGAGATTAAGTGATTTCTTTGCTTTTTACAGATTACATATAAGAGATGTATGGAAAAAATTATTAACCAAGAGAAAAGTTGGCAGAAGGATTTTCATACCTTACTTTGAAGTAAAGTGAGGAGAGTTGATGGGAAAGTGCATTCCTTCAAATTTTGATTTGATTACAGTAAGATTTTTCATTCATTCAAAATAAAACAACAACCAAAGTAGAGGCACGCTTGCTTGCTTGCTTGCTTTTGGGTAAAGTCAGTCATTGAAAAATAGCTCTGCCTCTAACTCTAACAACGCTTGTAGCGGATGATAAATTCCCTCCCTCTACGCCGCGAGGTGCCATCGAGGACCCGAACAAAATTCAATAAATGCATGCATATATATATATATATATATACATATATATATATATCATACCATATATATAATAATATACATATATATATATATATATATATATATATATATATGTATGTATGTATGTTATGGTATCAACATCAACAATTTTCCCCAACTAACTACCAAGAAAAATAAAGCAAAAGACAAAAATAGCATGAAGAAGTGAGTGAGATGGTAGGTAGGTGACTAAACAACCACCTTCAGCCTTCCTATCTTGATTTGGAGTCATGTTGACCTGACCCTCCTTGTAATTTTATTCACTTTCTACCTCGACTTTGCTCACGAGTGTTCGGAATATCTGAAATCATCAGTCCCACTTTCATTTCTCAACACTTTCGGGAGATTCAATCATAGAAACACAAGCCGGGCCCCCGGCCCTTTTATTTTCATAACGGTAAAACGGTATAATACGCGATACTCTACCTACCTAAGTTAGAATTGAAAAACCAAGACTAACATCAACGGGATTACGGCTCCTGCAGCTGAGTCTCAAAGGCTCAGGTCGAGATTTTGAGAGGATCGAAAATTGGAGTAGGTACATGTAGTGGGGGTAGAATTATTTGGTAAAGTATAAGCTACCCAACCTAAAAGCTATTACAGCCAAGGAAACTTTGTTGCTTGTGGTGAGCTATAAGCTTTGTGCGTAATAAAATCCACAGGTATGCATTGCACGAGATGGTGGATTAGGACGATTCTTCTCGATTAGAGGTTACACCACCCGGCCATGACTGTTCTCATGATGAGCTCCACGCTTCTCTTAAGTCTAAAGCACGAAGCCTTGGGCCTACCTTCTTCGAGAAGCGATGTAAATTAAGATCAAAAATGTCAAAACATCGGAATGCTCCCTACGGCACAAGTGCTGGCACCTTCCCTCTTCTGTACAGTTTCAAAGTTCAGCATAATAATGTGCCCTCTTGCTGACCACCAGAAATTGTCGGATCTGAAACCTTAGACGGACCCACACTCGCCAATCCTTACTCCTCTTTAACCGCTCACTCCAGTGCCTTCTCGGTGGATTCTCACTCCTTGTATTCTTCAACTTTGGAATTAGCTTTGCCTTGTTCATGGATCTTTTCTGCATCTCTTAACTGCTGCACTTGTAAAATTCTGCATTATTTCAATTGCACACCCCGCTTCTTGTCTTAGAATCGGCTTCATAAGGCTCGCACTTAGCTCTCTTCTTTGCTTGAATTATGCTTGAGACTGCGAACTAGCCTCATCGACCCAATTGGCCCATACATCAATATCACTAAATCGGGAATCCAATGGTGGTACTCTTGATTTTGATTTCACTTTGAAATTTTCTTCTGTCGATTCATGATGGGATTAAAATCCCATTTCTTCCTCTTCTTCCTCTTCTTCTTCTTCTTCTTCTTATTCTTCTTGAGCCATCGTTTACGAAAAATTCTTTAGCAAAAACTTCCAGTTTCAAATATTTGAATCACAGCTACTTGATTTCGGTGGTTTTCTTCTCAGCAAAACTTTTCCCCCCATATTCGACCAGGGCTACGATCTACGCATCCTTTTTCTATCCATGACATCTTTGAGGTCTCTTGCCGTAGTAACGCTAGAAGCAATTTTCATCCTCATCGTCCTTCTGATTGGCGTATTTTGATGAGAGGGTTTAGGTTCGAGGAATGGCGGAAATTGTTATCAGGCTTCGAAGCGAGGTGGGCTCTTCCCAACTCCTCCTGTCGATACAGACGGCAACATGAGCCTGTGGCCTTCTTCGAGGTTCGGCTCACTCGGAGTCGAGTTGCGAACGAAGAATCGGTGAAGTGGAGGAAGAAGGATTTGAGCAATCTTGTACCTCTGGGATCGCTTCCTCGGGCGGGCGGGGAAGTCTCCTCATCTTGGGATTAGCTACTAGTCTTGGTCTTGGATGCATCGATTGCCCGGTCAAACCTTTTAGAATGGCATTTCATATGACCGGAAAGAGCTCTCGATGAACAAAACCCTTTTCCACATTCTCTGCAGAGATTTTGTTGCCTAACTTGCCTTGAGTGATGCCTCATGTGACCAAACAGAGCTCTGGATGAGTTAAACCCTTTGCCACATACTTTACAGACATGCTCTAATTGCCCTCCTCCTTCTTGCTTTGGAAGCGATGCGGTTTGAACTTCAGCCTCCATGACTTCACAGGGTTCTCTCTCGAGCCATAACCGGTTATTTGACCATCGCCATCTTCTTCCAAAACCTATGTCACTTTCAATGCGGATTCTTATCACTTTCCAGGTATCCGTCGCCATATGGCACCTCATGCCATGACCTCGAATCTTCCAGCGTGAACCTCTTCTGCGGAACTTGCACTCATGCCTCTGTTCTGTATGATTTCCATCAATCAGGACCGAAAGCTCGGGAATTTTCGGAGGCGTAGTCACGAGGTACTCATAGCTTTCGATGAAACAAGATGTGTTGGAGAAAGAGGGAATTCGACATCCACCACGAAACGATGATGAAGTGATTGTGGATATTTGAACTTGAAATGTGAGCCGTATCGACTCTTAACCTTCGAGGAGAGAAGAGGTTAATGCAGTGAGAGAAAGAGGAGGAGTTCCTCTACAAGAGTGCAGACTAAGTCCCATACGAGTTACGTTGATGCCTCGTTTGGAAGTAGAAGGAAGCATCAAGATATGATATCAGCAGAAGCTACCTCTTGCATACATGAATTAAGATTCTCCCTCCAAGGCTCGAGAGTCAGGCTCCACTAGCTTCACATTTGACTTTTTCTTTTTCTCCAAGTTTGCATTTCTTTATTTTTTTATGTTTTAATTTTGCACATTTTTTTATCCAAGCTTTATTATGGTCTGTCACATGATACAGAAATCAAGCCAATACCTCTACATTAAGATTCCATAAACTACTTTAATTTTCAAACTATTTGGGGGGTTTTTGGATGAGGATGGATTGAATTTTCAACCTCAAATACTACTTTAATTTACTTTTAATAAGTAGCTACCATCCAACTTCGAGATTTGGCTCAAATAGTTAAGGGGTGTGAAGGGACTATCAGCTGCATTTCTAGATTTCGAATTTAAAACTATTGGTTAAGTCAGGAGATATCTCAACCATCTTACATATGTATTCGAGATACCAGATATCCATGTTTAAGTCCTTGCAAGAATAAATGCTACAATTTGATTTGGAAAGTTAATATAAAAAAAATAAGTAGGTACCATCCATTACCGTTATCAAGTAGTGATTTTAACTTGGCATTCCCATTTCTCCCACCTTTTAGCTTTCCCCATGCATGATCATGAAGCCACAATCGGTGATTCCCATTCACTCCTTACATTATTGCTTTCTCAAATTTCCATGTTTAATTGTAAGTCTCAACATTTCTCTTTTTCCTTTTTAACTCTTTGAGATGTGTCAATTGTCAACGACCGCTTGCTACCTCTTTGAAAAATCTTTGCCTAAGTTTTCCATATCTTAATCCACTTTTTGATACATTCTTGAGGATATTATAAAATTTTATTTCAAAATTAATAATTATTTTATTTGATAGCAAGTTTATGTATGTTTTCCTTAAAATTTAAGGGATGGGGAAAAACTCTCTAAAGAAAATAGAAAGGAAAAAAAAAAAAATTGAAGTTAACTCAATTTTTAATAGTTTGTGATCATTGTTTGAAAAATAAACAAGTAAAATCATTATATATTTATTCTAAAACGAATAACTCGATTTTATAAGAGGTTCTCAAAATTTTGTTTTATAAAAAACTTGTCAAATATATGCAAACTATTTGGTAACAACTTCCAAACAAATCTACTTGCTAAAATGGTGTTGGGTTAATTTAATTTTATCCAACTAGTTAATCCATATATTAGTCCGAAAGAGGAAATAAAGTGTTTGAAAAAAATGTAGCTAATTTTTAGCAATAAAGAAGATAGGGAAGATTTATATTTATATCTAAATTCTATTACCATCTGATAGCAGCTTTTCTATATATTTTCTACTTTTATTTAGGCTTTTCACATTATATTTAGTGTTCTTTTTTTTTTGTTGAAAGTTGTTATTTTATTCTTATTCTTGGTATCAAGGTGTGCATGTATTTTATTTTTACTCTTTTTAACTTCCTAACAAGTGGTATTAGAGACTGGTTATGTGACGCCCCATTTCCCGGGGGTCCGTTGATGATCCGTCAACCTGCGGAATACTCGTGGATGTCGGGTAACGACTCACCCAGCTTATGAATCACAGCGAGTCTCGCACATGCAGGGAGGCTACCGTCTGTAAACTGTCCCAGCCAGTGCTGCGACCACCTTAGGGTCCATATACAATTAAAATGAGTAAAAATGGCCACGTGGGCTCGTACATCAATACTCACTAAATATATATCAACTATATAACACAGTTCAAGAGTTATTACATTACTCTTAACCAAAACAAATATCAAAATTTACAATTTTAATACATGTTATACAAAATGAATACCAAAGCCACAACCCGACTTTCTTCTAAAATATGGCCTCTAGCGAGCGTCATCCTCCTGTACACTCCCTGTACATGAAATAGTGATCCCTCGGCAAAGTCGACAATGCGCGATAGAGATAATTTCTGCATAGGTTACTCCTGCACCAAGTGCACATGTCATGACGAACAATCACGCTCAGCAATCGCTGATCTTACTTGAATGTCTACATGCCCGTCCCGTGTCTCGATTTCACCAGAGCTCCGCACATGCTAAGCGAATGTGAGTAAAAATACGAGTTTTTCAAAGCAAAGTTTTTTGTTCTCGAAACTCCTCTGCAGGATTTACGGTAAAATTTATTGGACAACCCTTCGAGGTGAATGCGTTGGATAGCAGATTGAAACAATTCATGGGCCTCAGGCGTGGTGTTGGACAATCTCCCAACACAATTCTCAGGAAAATGTTAAAATTAAATTCTTTCACAATATTTTATTTTATTTTCTTTAAGTAATAGGTAAGCTCATCTAATGATAGGGTGCCCGAGTGCATATGGAATGCATTATCTTGTCCGACTGACTCGTGCTAATATATAAAGCGTGTATATATTAACGTAATTAGCCTTTAGCGATTCATGTTATTAAATTCACATCAATAAACCAAAATTAGCTCGCATGGACTAGTGTCAATCCTATTGGTCGTTTGAATCGACCGGCAATATGAAATCACACCAAAATCCCACATGAACGAGTGAAACCCTCGGGTTGACACTTTGTTCGCGGCTTATGATGGGATTTCTTGGCTGATTCAAGCTTTTTGGGGCCGAATGCTCACGACGCTACAGAGCCTCGACAAATCCCGTCCATAAAATGATCCTTAGCTAAAGAGTAAACCAAGTAGGGAAAAGATCCACACACCTCTTGAAGTTGGCTCGGAACTCACAAAATCGGTGTCCCGCGCGTAGCCTCGCAAGTGAACAACTTTAATTCTTGGCTGACGGTGATGGATGCAACGGCGGGAAATACAGAGAGAAGTAGCTCTCTTTAAAACTTGAAAACCTTGGAGCCTCTGCGCCTCGGCTGGGTTTTGTGTCTCAAAATGAAGAGAAGAAGTCCTATTTCACCTTTGTGCTTATTCATTTAACATTTCAAAAATTCCATCGATATCCGTTTTTTTATTTATTTGTGGCGTGACGGCAATACAATCCATTCATCTCCACTCTCTCTCTAATCATGCAACATGTGTCACATGAGTACATGTAATAGGTGACTTTTGTCACATTACATGTCTCATGTGGCTCATTCTGACTCTTTAGATCTGATCTTTCCAGCGTGAAATTATTGTCTCGGGTCGTGAGGGTCGGCGTGGTATTAGATTTGTGAGACAATTCAGTGAAGTCAGTTTCATCATCAGAGATTTAGAAAAATTTTGGATTTTGGCCAAAAATAGCGAATTTACCATTTTTCGAAAATTACGGATTTTCGGGTTTTGCATTCTCCTTCCTTAAAGGAATTTCGTCCGAAGTGCATGCAATCGTGAATCGCGTCTCGTATCTGACGTATTATCTGATGCATGTAAGCCCAGTCGTTTAAATGTTAAGCGGTAATCGCGTACCTTCATCCCTAAGCAGAGGGATAGATTAGCGCATCGTGTCTCGCGCTCTCGAGTTGACTCCTCCACTCCATGGTCTTTGCCATGCTTACCCTCGCTGCTTTCCACGGTCTGCGTTGCAAAACTGATCCCGAGCTATCCACCATAATGCACCTTGGTCCGCTTCTCGAAGGTTCCATCGGAGTGTCAACCTCGATCTCCCCCGATCCACTTTACATGAGTTGGATGGAGTGTACCTCGGAGCATGGGCGTGAAATACCTCGTGGACTGGCGTGTGGGCGGTAAAACCAGCCCGTCTGTATAGTGTGCCTCTCGAGTATCTCGAAGGGCCTTTGCGATGAACCTCGATAACCATAACTAATGAGACACGACCACTCATCTCTTGGGCATCACCTTGAAGCGTGATCCTGACCTCGAGCTGGGGTCGGCGTCGTGCGTCGGCGTAGGCTATACATTTCTGGCCGTGAAGGCGTTAATGCATGTCAAGCCATGCTGGCATACCAGTGTATACTAATCCAGTGCGGGGCCGGTGATGGAGCTCTCTCCCACCTCGGTCCGACATATCGGTGATCTTCATGGCCTCCGTGAATGCCTCGTATGGTTCATCGTATCTTCGCACGATAGCTGTTGTTGTAGGCGAATTTCTGGGCGAAATGTTCTTCCCGGCTACCTTATGATCCACTTTTGGCCCGGGACGCATGCTCGCGGCATGTCCTCGGCTGCAGTGTATGGTCCTCTCTAGCCGACCATGCACAATGCGTGGGTGTTTGTACTTATGGTCAGTCGTGTGCCCATAGCCTTTTAGAAACTCTTCAAAGTGCGGCGAAGTAGCGCCGGTGCCATCGGAGCCTTATGGATGCGGTACTCCATGTAGCGGATATCTCGAATGTACAGCCGGTTGAATCTCTGTAATGTGAAGAAGGTCATCCCATGGTTAAAAAAAATGTGTCGACTTTGTGGCGGTCACCGCTATCACCCATGTCGTATCATGTCCTTGCGGTGTTTGTGGCAGAGTGGAATCTAATCGATCTTGACGATCTTCCCGCGTCATTTCGACCACCTCGATGGCTAAATAGCCCAGCTGGCTTTGGTGCTTCGACCTTAACTGTTGACCGTGAGACATTGTTGAGCAAAAGTCCTACGTGTGTCTCTCTTAAATCCCAGCTCGGTGATCTTGTGGCGAAGATCTGGTATCTTCATGCCACTGGATGCCACTGATGCATCGAGAAGCGGTGAAACTCGCAAATTTCCTCTCTCGAATCGATCAGTAGGGAACCACTGCACGTCCTCTATCCCAGGAGCTACCATCATGTGGATGGTCCGACCCTCGTCACATTTTCTTTATTGCGGAGTCTTTGATGGACACTATCTCAGCGTCCTATCCGAGACTTCAATCGCTCTCTTTTCAGCCGAAGATGGTGTAGTTACTAAACTCTGACGATACCTTAAGCTGCTTTCGCGGTATTGTAGCCCCAGGTGTCCCGCAGTCTGAAGCATCAGCCCCGTTCTGGTATACTGTGATGCTCCCATGACTTAGACTTAGTCGTCGGTAATACGTTTGCCTTACGGGATGGTGTCTGAAGTGAAGTCATAGTCTTCTAGAACTCCGTCCATCTAGCGTTGCCACTTATTGAGGTCATTGCGTGAAAATATACTTCAGACTTTATGGTGCGAGTACACCTTGACGCTTCGCCATATAAGTGAGTGGCGCCAAATCTTCAAGGTGAAGACTACGTATGACTCCATGTCGTGTGTGGGAATCAATTACGCTCATGATTCTTGGTTGATGGGAACCATAAGCTACTACCCTCGGTTTGCATCAAAACCTGACCCGAGTAGGCCCTCGAGCATCCTGATACCTTGTGTACCTATCCTGTCAGGGACTATCAAGATAGGAGAGTGAAGTAAGTCTTCTCTTCAACTCCACGGAATGCCTCTGCCTCAGTCATCCCAGTCGAGCTTGACCTCCTTCCGAGTCGATTTCGTCGTGGGTTAAGCTAATCGGAGAAATCCTCGATGAATCTCCACGTAGTACCCGGCTGATCGAAGCTATGTATCTCGAAGGCCAGGCCGGCCTCTCCCCAACTCATCACGGTCTCGACCTTCTCTAGGTCAGCATGATGCGACCTTTACGTGTCCCGAAACTCACCTGGTAAGCGAGGCTTCGCATTTCTTGAACTTGGCGTACGGTGATGGTCTCTCAACTGGCTTGTATCTGATCGCCGAATGATACTCATGCTCCAGCTCTGGCAGGAGTAGATCAAAATGTCATCCACGAAGACTCGACAAAGCGATCTAGATAGGGTTGGAATACCACATGCATGAGAATCGTGAATCTTCTTCCGGTGCGTTACCGTCGATCAAAGGGCATCATCGTAAACTCAAGTGCCCATGCTTGGCGTCCACGAGCTTATTTTGTCTTGAGGATATCTGTCTCCCGCAACCCTCGGTGATGGTAACAAGTGCGAAGATTACATCTTGGAGTAGACTCGCTCTCCTCTGGCCCGATCAAATAAATCATCAATCCTTGTGATGGAGTCAGGTGCTTGGCCCAGTAACCTGTTCGGCCCACTTTATGTCAGTACGAGTTAGAAGGGTCTTATCCTTCTTCTTTGCAAATGTTTGGGCGCCCTAGCTGGTGAAGTGCTGGTCCTAATGAACCCACTGTCCGATGGCTCCACATGGCCGGACTGCGAGGATTCTATGACTCGATTGATGCCATCACATGTGGAGTCATAGAGGCGGGCGAGTACTGGGTGTAGCTTCGATTAAAGTCTCTGACCCTCTCTGGAGAGCAATCCGTGGATTCATACGAAAAAACATCCACAGTACTCGCCAGGCCTTGCTCGAGGTAGATCCCAAGTCAGTCTCACCTCGTCTTCCTAGAATTAAGGCTTCTGGCTAGCCCGACCTTGTAATCCACTGACACCTGGACTCGTACATCGTCTGGGGCAAAATATCATGCTTGTCCCCCTGAAATACAACACGAGTATCGTCCTGCGTGTAGGTGGTAACCCTCCTACGCTCACAATCGATAACAACCTTGTAGGCGTCGATCCATCCCAGGGATGACGTCGAGACTACGG
Organism: Tetrastigma voinierianum; assembly: GCA_016808115.1. Taxonomy (NCBI): domain Eukaryota; kingdom Viridiplantae; phylum Streptophyta; class Magnoliopsida; order Vitales; family Vitaceae; genus Tetrastigma; species Tetrastigma voinierianum. Next base: position 837,339 of record JAEQBH010001503.1, read on the forward strand.
CGTATCCATGACCCTCGGGTCCCTTTGTGAGTAGAATCCCAGGCATCTTTAACTTCCATATACGACATATCATCCATCCTTACTAATCCTAGGGAGAACTCACATCTGAGGCTCCTCGAGGCCTCGACCTCTAAGTTGGCTTTATCCTGATGATCTGACATCTCTAAGGTGTAAACATAGTCTCGAGACACTATTCACATACCGAAAAATTATTTAATACACAATGTCCATGTATTCATAGGTAATGCAAGACAATAATTCCATATATTAAATCATATTTAACAAATTTTTTTTTTAATTTTATTTAATTAATTAATTAATTAATTTATTTATTATTTTTTAAAACCTTGTGAGCGATTAACGTGAACGATGTCTGACGATTGACTGAAACGCGAAGGTCGAGGCGGGTTCAGATTACCTGGGGTGCACAGGCCCCGGTGCTCGCCCGGTGCTTGGCGGTGAACCATATCATGGCTTTCGTGATGTCGTGGGCGCCGGGGTGTCATCGTGGTCGTGTCGCGTCGTCTGTGGCGCGTGTTACCGCTTTTGCCGCCCGTGTCATAGCGCTGCTGGCCATGTCCTTGTGCCCTGCCCCGGATCTTTGTCGCGTGCCTCTCGTCGTGTCGTAGTACCCCGCGAGCCACTGTTAGGCGTGTAAATGGCGTGTCGTTGCGCGAGGGCGCCCGTGTCGCGCATCTGCGTGATATCGCCAACCATGTCGCGAGTGTGTCCGACCTGGTCGCCCTCGCCCGCGATGCAAATTTGTATCGCGGCTCACCTCGGCTTGACCAAGCCTCCCTCGTCGCGATCCCTGACGTTGTATCGTGACGCCCTCAGCGACCGGGGCCGCCACTCGCGTCGCTGATACACCCGATTGTATCGCGACCATCTACCTGACGGTTGGGCCGTGTGCGTGAGATGTATAAAATGTCCGTATCAGTGGATTCCAACCGTCCGTCCGTTAAGCAGGTAGAAAATCCGTTGGCGGATAATGGATATGGATATGGATAAATCCAGATTTTTTGAATGGATATGGATTGGATATGGATTTAGGCATATCAGGTCGAAACCAAGTATCTTATCAGATCCGAAACGTGTGTGTAATATTTGAATGTTATAATATCAGATACAATATTTGAATTAATTATGTAATTTGTAATAACACTATAATATGATATGATCTCATTACTAATTCAAATATTTAGTACTCTATTTTTTAAAATCCTAATTAGTAAAGTTAGAAATGAATACTAAAAATATAATAATGTAAACCCCGAACCTAACGATAACATTATAAATTAAATCTAGTCTAATTGTAATTTGTAAATCCTAACGTAACATGCTAACATTGTAAACCCTAACTTCTTAACATGATGAAATTCTAAACTTATAACACCTGAGGCCTAATTTGTTGATAAAGCGCCATCTGATCGTCTTAGTCCAGCGTCTTGATATCGTTTGAGCGTGAATTTGGACATATCTCTTCAGATGTTTGAGCTTTGGCCGTTCTTGGAATCACCGTTAGACTTGATAGTCGTTTGATAACAAAAGAGCCTCAGTTGTATAAAATTAAAACTTATGTGACTCTTTAAAAATTTCTTTAATGGCTAGGAGCTCTATGTCTGGCACTCTTGGTGGCATTTGGCCAGATTAATCCTCTTGAGCGGAGGAAAGTCGGCGGCGATCTTTTGGGCTGCTTGGATTTTTAGTCCTAAATCCTAACCTTAATGTAACACCCGCAATTTTAATTCCTAATATTGTAAATTTTAATTTTAACATAAAGTCCTAATCGAACATCACTAACCCCTAACTCTAATACTGTCAGTATAAATCTTAATCTAATATAAAGGAGGAAAGGAGGAAGAAAGAAGGGAAGAGTCGGAGAGTGGTTTTATGGAAGATAGCACAACGTTTTTTGATAGAAAATGAGTCATGCTTTGAAGTTGTCGAGCATAAGTATAAAGGCACCAATTTGCACATGCGGAAAAAAAAAAACCGAGTTTAGTTTATAAAAAGAAAAACACTCATTACGTCTGCTTTGTTCGTGAAATCTCAAAAACCGAAGCATGGTTCGCATCCGTCGAAGCATTAAAGCAACTCTTAGATCTATTCATCCCATGCGTTCGACGGGTTAGTGATTTAGTATTCTCGATTTTCTTTTTATTTTAGATCGGAGTAAGCAATTACAGGACCATTGTAATATAATATTGTGTTGCATTGTCGAACGTACCGTCTGTATATATCATGTTCTAACTCATTGAGAGATGGATTCAATAGTAGCGTAGCCAAGTGTTGGGATTAATAATAATATGCCAAATGTTGAGATTATCATGCTTGTGTATGGTAATATTGAATCGATCAGCGGATTATGAAGTGAGATTAAAATGTCAATAATAAATAATCAAATAATACCGAACATATGACGATTTGAAATATAAGATTATAACTGGTTGTTTTGTAGAATAAAAGTATTAAATTATGATTGGTGTATGAAATATTTGCTACGCCATGATAATAATTTTATTTTGTAAAATGGTGTAATGATTGTTAAGATTAAACCAAATAAAAATAAATAAGAAAAGGGAAAGAAATTGGTTTGTAAAGTGAAATTGTAGTTGTGATAGAGCCATCGAGTCATGTAAAATAAATGATTTTGAATTCTTTTATTTTCAACTTGTCCATTCTTGTATTTCTAGACTAAAAATTTGATTTGACACATTTGTAATACTTTTTTAATTTCCAATAATTTTATACCATTCTAGATTTTTTTAATTATTGGTTTTTGTAAAGTAAATTAGATGTAACAATCAAAGTTTTGGAATGCTTTTGTTTTTACCCGGTCTGGCGCTACTTGTATATGTTTTGTTGAAAATAAATTGATAAGCAGCTTTGAATGTCTCGTTGATTTTTAGTGATTAGACGTCGTAAATTAACTTTTGACACATAAAATGTTGAGATATATTCTTTTTAGCATGAGAGGTATGATTTTAAAGTTACACCCATTGCGGTGGATGGGTCTGGATCTATGACGATTTCTTATTATTTCTTTTATTTTGTTTTATTTTATTTTATTTTATTTTCTCTCATTCTTTTCCAAGTTTTTCAATTTTAAAATTCAATTTGCCTCATTTTCAATTTTTACCTATATTTTGTATGAACCACTATTAGTTTAGAAAATTCTCATTTCTTTGGAATACGACAAAAGTAGTTGATTTGTGATGTTTTATTAACTGGAGCTTTTAGTTTATATTCCTAAATTTATGAATCGTGAAGTTATAAGCCAGGTAATAAATAGGTTAGCAAAGTAATATCTTAATTAATAATGGATAAATCATAGTATCGAGTGGAGAATATCAAAAATCAGATGGATGGGGATATGGATTTAGATTTTTATCAGTGTATGGATATGGATATGGATATATTATTTTTATTTAGGATCGGATATGGATTTTGAAAAATCAGATCCAAATCCGATCCGATGCCATCCACACATGCGCGTCAAGCACGCCGTGGCGTAGGTGTCTGGCATAAAGCGTATGCGAGCCCTCCGGTAAATATCGCGAGGGGCGCCTTCTTGCGCCCCTCTGCACATGCTTGCACATCACGATACAATACATTGTGGCGACCTGAAAAGCTGGAAAATGGGCGATAGCCCGTCAAACTCTCTTGATGTTTTTTTTTTCACATTTTTTTTCATTTATTCCACCTACTAAAAGACCACAAAAAAAAATATTATTTTTTTTTTCATTTTCCAGTAGAACCAAATAAATTCATTAAAATTTATTTTATTTTATTTTTTCCAGTTTTACACACTGTAAAACCTTAGAAAAAATTTCTTTTCATCATTTTTTTTTCCTATGTGCTATTCACCCGAGCACACAATCACCTGACATACCGCGACCGCATGGAAACACAATGCATGTAGTGTTCTAAATCACCTTGTGGCGCTAAGTAATCACATACCTAAATACAACATGAGCCACACAGGTGTGGTGCTCTCACAGCTTCGACCATGGCCTAAACCCGAGCCCCGAGCTAGGCATTGAGTATCACCTGGCACCACGATCTGCATTTGTGAAGGCGATGCTCGAGGGACTAAACTAATGGATACCCAGGCAGGAAGCTCCATGGGTGGTATTATGCAGCGCTACGATACCAGGCTGTGGCGTCCCATTTTCGAGAGTCCGTTGTGACCGTCAGCCTGCGAATACTTGTGAATGTCGAGGTAACGAGCACCACTCACGAAATGGGAGCGAGAGTCTCCTTTGTACGGGGAATACACGAGGTACCTGACACAATCCCAACCGATTAACTGATCACCTTGGGTCATATACAATTAAAATGAGTAAAAATGGTCACGTGGGCTGGAGTACATCAGTACTCACTAAATACGTATCAACTATATAACATAGTTCGAGTTATTACATTACTCTTAACGAAAACAAATATCGAAATTTACAATTTTAATGTGTTACAAAATGAATCTAAAGCCCTGACGAGCTTTTCTTACAAAATGCGGCTCCCGGTGGCGCCAGATCCTCTGTACACTTTACGTACTGAAATAGTGATCCCTCGGCCCGGAGTGAGCAGTGCCAGTAGAGATAATTTCTTACATGGGTTACTCCCGCTAAGTGCACATGTCATGGCAAACAATCATACTTTCGAAGCAAATCACGTGATTTTGCGAATGTTTACATACTTTCGATCCATATCTTGAGTCTTGCCAGGCTCCGCACACATGCACAAGCCAAATGCGAGTAAAAATCGGGTTTGAAACAAAAGGCTTTTTGTTACCGAAAACTTACCTAGGAGTTTCGGTAAAATTTATTGAATGACCCTCAGAGCGAATCACATTTGGATAACCCTGCGAAACAATTCATGGGCCCTCGGCGTGAATTGTTGGACAATCTCAACCGCAGATTCTCAGGAAAATCTTAGTGAAATTTCTTTCTGACTCCTTTTTCCTTTTTATTTTCTTTCATGTCATGTACTCCTCTTAATATTCTAAGATTGCTAGTGCATATAAGAATATATTATGCAATCCAAACAACTTCATCTTAATATATAAAGCATGTATATATTAACATAATTATTTCACCTGATTCATGTTATTAAATTCATATCAATAAACCAAAATTATTCATGGGCCCAATTAGTAAATCTGTATTCATTTTGAATAACTCAACAACACAAAAATCACGCGAGCAGTGGAAACCCTCGGGTTGCGCATTCCGCTGACCCTATGATTAGGGATTTCTTCACTTGGTTGAAGCTTTTGGGGCTAGATAGCACGGCCTTCTAGGCCTTAACAAATCCTAGTCATAAAATGGTCATTAGCCAAAGAATAAACCAAGTAGGAAAGATCCTGCCTCTTGAGTTGTGGGAACTCCACAAAATGCGGTGTCACGCGTGGCCCTCATTGCGTAGAACAGCTTTACTTCTTGGCTGAGCGGATCGACGGTTCGAGCAGCGAAATCTAGAGAGAAGTAGCTCTCTCTTTCTCTAAAACTGAAAACCCCGACCTCCTTGGCCTCGGCTGCCCGATTTGTGTCTCAAAATGAAGAAGAAGCTATTTCACTTTGTCTTGTCGTTGCGTTTCAAATTTCATGCATGTCCCTTTTTTTCACTATTTGACACATGGCTTAATGTAGCCATTTATCTCAACTCTCTTTAATCGTATGCGTGTGTGCATGAGTACATGTAATAGGTGACTTTTGTCCGCATGTCTCTCATGGCCAGTTTCTGGCGCTAGGCCTGATTGCCTCAAAAAACATGAAATTAGTGTCTTGGAATTCGATGAAGTCGGCGTGGTAGCTAGATTTTACGAGGCAGACGATTCCATGGTGAAGTCATTAGTCATCCGAGATCTATAAAAATTTCGGATTTTGACCGAAATTACGATTTTACCTTTTTTCAAAAAATTATGATTTTCCCGGGTTTTACAAGTTAGGTATCTGCATGGTAAAAAACTCAATAATTAAAATTGGATTTATATGAAAATCCATGATGGAAGATTTTCCTACCATTAAAAATTTGTGAGATGCTTTAAAGGGTGAAGAAGTTAGACATAATGGTATTTCTCATTTGGAAGTGTATAAGATGAACAAAAGCCAATTGCCTATATTAGGCAATGAATTAATACATCCTTACGTCACCACGAGGCAATTAAAACAAATTGGTATAATATTTTGAAGAAATTAGAGATAGGGTTTAAATAAAAAACAATTAGGAATAAAAATTTCTTGTCAAAGAGTCGATGAACATAAAGTTAAAGAGGAAGAAGATTAACAATAGATTAACTTAATGCTTTTATGACTCTGCCAGTGGTTAACTATTATGAAAATGGTCATGGATGGTGAGATACTAGCTTATTTCTTTCCAATAATTTAGGGAAACTTTTGTAAATGACTGTGGTAACTTTGTTCCAAATGGTGCATTATCTATGGAGGTTGTAAAACTTGATTAATGAAGAGAGACTGAAAAAGCTTATGAGACAAAATATGCACAAGTCCTTATCACAAAAAAGTAGAAGAAGAAACATGAATAGAGGATAGACATATCCTAACAAGTTGGAGGGAAGGTCTCGTTCCATAAACAAAATCAAGTGTTTCCATAATTAGAAAAATAAGATGACAAGAATATGACGAAAATTATGAAGTTTTAGTGTTTTAATATGAGTGGTTGCATATAGATTATCAAGGAATCAAGTGAATTGTAGACATTGCAACCTCCTACCATGTTACCTCTCACTTGAAGTTGTTTTCTAATTATAGAGTTGAAGACTTTGACACACTCAATATGAAAAATTCTAGTTACTCCAAGATGATAGAGATGAGTGATGTTTTTATTAATACCAATATGAGGTTTAAGTTGATATTATAGATTTATGCGTTAATTTAATTCCAAGATTAGCCTTAAATAAGTAAGATCATGGAAGCATTTTTGCAAAAGCAAATGGAAGCTCACTAAGGGTTCATTTGTTTTTTCATTATAAAAGGAGTCGCATGTTACATTTTGTTTTTAGAGAGATTCGAGGGAAAGTTTATAAACTTGATTCTCTTAACAAAAAATTGAATCTGGTGATCATTGTTTGCTAAGTAAAAGAAAGAAGTGTTTTGATATTTTCTATATATAGTTTCAACAAGCCATGATTGAAATAGAGATTGTAAATGTTTGAAACTTGTTGCTCTAAATATGGTATAAGGCATGAGAAAACAGTCCTCAACAGCATAATGGTAATGATCTTGGTTAATTAAGGATAAACTAAAAACTAAACCATCAAAATAAATTCATAAAGAGGAGTTTGTAAGCTTATCAACATTATAAGCAACATTAATCATAAAGAGGAATTTATCATTGCAGCACTTCGCTTTGTGATAATATGATCAGCACCGTTTGAATAGGGTGCCTAGCTAAGGCACCCCTAGGGTTGGCAATGGGGCAGGTTTAGGGTGAGACGGTCCCATCCCGGGTTTGAAAAAATAAACTCAAACCCGTTAAAAACTCGATTACAATTAAATCAAACTCATTTCATTAAAAACATGACAAGGCAGGCAGGAAATAACCCGTCTCGATTTGCCGTCCACTGGCACCCACACTTTCTTGGCCAGCGACTTGACAGTGGTTCAGTGGAGTGGATAACAATGATGAAATGATAATGGGAGACATATAGTTGCTAATTGTAGTGGCTAGAAATTAGTTGATGTGCAAATCAAAGAGAATACTCTGACGGAGATTCGGAATATGGTGATTGGCGTCTAGCACACATAGGTGATTTGAGAATCTGAGTAGATCGGGGTCGTCATTAACAATAAAAAATGATAATAATATTTTTTTTAAATTCTAATAAAAACAAACCTGGTGGTGGGAAAAGAAAATTTATTAAGATCAAAAAATTCAAATATATATATATATATATATATATATATATATATAATCTATCGATATTATTTATCATTAGTTTTATTTTTATTTTTTCAAAATTAAAATGCCATGCTTGACGTATCATTTAAAAAAAAAATTTATTCAAATCTTATATATTTTGAGTTATTCCCATCTGATATTCACCCATTCAATTAGTTTTAACCTTTTAATGGCAGCTGATTGATGTTCTTGCTTCTCATTGATATCTTGTAAAATGTAAATGCTTATAAATTAGTTTGGAAAACATCTTCCATTGTTTTTTCTTCATTTCTTTCTAATTGGAGCTTGAGTAGAGTTTTTACTTTTTAATTGAGATTTATTAGGGTTGTACTTCTATATATCACGAAATATTTTATATCTCGGATGTTTCATGTTTTAATCACATGGTATTTGTTCAAAGAAAAAAACAAAAGTGAGCCCACATTAGTACGTTAGCATTATGGATACAAATTTTTTAAATTTATTTATTGATACTTGAGTTCTAAGAGCATATAAAAAAATCAGGAATCGTGGTAATTCGGCCTTTGGCGAGAGACTCAGGGCTACAAGAGCAGAGATCACGAAGTTTACTTGACAAAACTATAATTGAGCGTGGCTAGACTTTGAGGCTCAGTATCGGAACCACATTTATTTACTCGTTTATTTTAGAGGCTCTCATGGACTATAAAGTTTTCTTAATATTTGTACTGACAAAAGGAAGGGTTAATTTGGACAATGAGTACCATGGTCTTGACCAGAAACGGACTTGGAGCGAGCTTCGGATCTATATTTGAGGTAAAGTAAACCTCAAATTTGCGGTTTGTCTTTACCTACATGTGACATAACATAAGGAAGAAAAATTGCATACATAGAATTGCTTCAGCAGCGTGCTAACAACTTTCAAAGTTGGGCGTTGTTTTCAATAATGTAGTGATCCATGGTGCATAGCCAAATTAACATCAACGAGTATGATAGAAGCTAAAATATAGACGAAATGCATCTTGAGTTATACAAAAACATGGCTCAGGAAGGTAAAGCACAAATCGGCTTTATGCTTGACTCGAAAGGTAGAATTTAGACATTATTTATCGATTAGGCGATGTGGGAAGCATCTAAAAGGGTGAACAGGGAGGCAATACTTGTTAAAATATTTAGATTGTTGTTTGCTTTTAAACATCACCTGTGTGGCCTAAAATAGTAAGCAAAAGTGCAATCTGTTCTACTTTTCCTAGGTTGGCTACATCGGGGAATGTTGTTTACTAATAGTTTGTACGAGTGGTACATGTCGAGTGGGGTTCAGTGGTTTCTTGAAAGGACATTGTGCGGGAGTCTTTATACGTATGTGTGCTTGTGCACATAATCACAAGGTTTGATGGCAAATGACACGGCACTCACGGAGGACCCAGTGAGAATATGAAGGCCATGTTCTCGATTAGGTTCCGCGTTTTCCAGTTAGAGAAGATATAAGAACGAGAGAAATGGAAAATTTATTCCAATTGTTGCGTAGCCGAGCTTCTTATTTTTACTTTGTTGAGAGTGAAGGTCGATTGAAACCACATTATATAAAAGGATAACAAGTATTATAGAAGCCTTATTTTATATTTGGTTCCTAGAAAGTGCAAGGGAAGAAAAAATGTTAAGGAAAATGATTTTATCATATTTGTGTATAGGCTAATGCACACATTATGACTAAAATCGGAAGAAGGGACAAAGAGACAAAACAATTTAAAAATATGAAACTCACAACCAAGCAAAATAATGAATCAGATAATTCCCCCCTTTTTTCTTGCAATTTCTTGTCAACCAAATATGCTCTTAGACACTCTAACCTCTTAATTTCTTACATTTTCAACCAGGTTAATCAGGCCGTAATTTTAAATTCAAAGCTCAGCAGCTTGTTCCCGACATTCATATCGAAACCACAAAGCTGTAAGCTAATGTCATCCGCTCATAGTCCTCACTCGAGTTCTCGATTTGCGCGAAAGCATGGATAACATTCAAAGCAAATTAAAACAACAGCATTTGGCTGCATACCCGATGGGGTTGGCTCTGACCTCACGGGTAATGGGGCTTGATAGTAATCGGACGGGTGGAGGAGGAGGAGGAAGCCGGGTGTAAAATGAGAGTAAATTGCGTGGCTTCATGATGTAGCCCGTAAGGAGTAGCTAAGTAGAAGGAGAGTTGAGGGAGGGTATGAGTCAACACTAGGATGGGGCCTTGGCCCCGTCCTCATGACTAATTCGTATGTTTCATGGGGTTAACAAACGAATAAAGTTTTGTGTGAGTTAAGGTTAGGGTTTGAAGTGCAGTTAGGATTTGGGAGGTGATGAGTGAGTGTAGGGGATGATGATGATGCTATGGGTGTGGTGGCAGTAAATTGGGCGCATATGGGTCCGTTGAAGTTGAGTTTTACGAGTTTTGCTTGCTTGATTTGAAGCGGAGGTGAGAAGTGAGAATTGAGAATTGAGAGAGAGAGAGAAAGAGATAGAGAGAGTCTCTACTCTCTAGAGAAGGAAAAACTTTGGCTTATGCAAATTCATGGAATTAGATTCAATCCCTAAATCCCTAACGTGCACCATGAATTAATATTAGGAGTAGTCATATAATAGAATACTACTCGCTTTATGAAGGCCCACTCAAAAGCCCAGATGGGGGGCCCATTAGATTCTTTCAACTTCAATGAATGAGAAGAATAACCAACTTATTTTAATTGATTCTACATTTGATTTCCATTTGTATGGATTGTAAACGATTGTTAACGTCATTTTCATTTTTTGAAGGTAATGGGCATTGGCACCCATTACATATCTTATGATTGATACATTTGTTCTCAGAATCTTATCATCCAACCCCTACTTCTCTTTTTTATAATTTTGAGGGCTTGTTACCAAATGTTTTTGGAAATAGTTTACAACGAACATATTTTGATAAACGGCTCGATTCTCCATGAGTATCAAGAATTTATTTTCATGTTTCTCATAACATTTTTAACAAGTAAAATAATAAGGCATCTTATTCTTAAGTTTGATACGGGAAAAACATGTTTCATGAACAAATTTCAAAGAAAAGAAAAAAAATTGTCAAGAAACTACTTTTAACAACCGTGTCCCCAAACAAGCTAGTTTAGGTTAGGTTGCATGAAGGATGAGCCCCTATGCTCATTTAAGGTTGATTTTATGCTTGAACTTATTTTTATCTTTAAAGGTTATGTCAACTCCTAAAGGAATAGATTAAAATGATTTCTTACACTTTTGAATACACAAATTATCAAACAAAAGAAGAGAAAAAAGCTTGAAAGATTATCCTCCCTTTTTTTTTTCCGAGAGTTTATGGGAAAGTGCATTCCTTCAAATTTTCATTTGATTTCAGTAAGATTTTTTATTCATTCATGACCAAGTAAGGGTGGTGAGTGAAGTGTGAAGTGTGAAGTAAGCAAAATCAAAATAAAACAACAACCAAAGTAGAGTAGAGTAGAGTAGAGGCACGCTTGCTTGCTTGCTTTAGGTAAAGTCAGGTCATTGAAAAATAGCTCGCCTCCCAACTCTAGCAACGCTTATGTGGGTATGTAAATGATCAAGGTGTCCAGTTGATACGATCAACTGCGGAAATCTATACATCTCGTATCCACGAGACATACTGATGTATTGGCCTCTTGGGCCCATGGCAATACTTCAAATAATATTAATCAACTATATTCGATAGTTTACGTACATTTACAAAAAATTTATACATAAGTACAAAATTTTCTGTTACGTTTAGAGCTTCTTGCAGTATCCTGCGATGCGAGTCTGCTGGATGGTCCACATTACTGAAAGGGGTCGCGGCGGGGTGAGCAAGCCCGGTAGAAAATTCTCCTACAGGGTTCTTTCACTTTCAAAATGCGTATGCGTGGCATATAAATGATCGATCACATTCCGTTACAATTTATTCTCCATATGAAATATCTATAACATGCATGAGATCGACCCCTCATGCTCACCACGAGTCCCACGTAGAGCTCCCTCCTTTTTGGAATGCGAATGTGAAAATAAAAATTTAGTCACACACCACCCCAGTAAACCATTGGAAAACCCTCGATTTATTTATCAAAGCGATTTTAGTTCTTTTCCGCTTTTATTTTGTGGGCCACAGTTTCCGGGTTTACAGTGGCGTATACGCCTTTTCAACATTTTCACGAACTTGTCGGTAAAGTTCATGTCCTAGCAGAAGTGAATATCTACATTGGGACTTTCACCACAGAGATCTACCCCAACTTGCTCACTTGAAAACATAATTTATCATTTTGATCATTTACACACTCGTGAATCTACCTTGGACTTGGTCCCATTTTCCAGTTCGACCCGGCTCCGCTGCCGATGGAATAAACCTTACCTGCACCGCACCAGGCACGGCGATGTGTGATGCATATGAAATGCATGATCTTGATGCATTTTCCTCATGTTACATGCATGAATGAGCACTATGAAACATTTACAAACCATGGGAAAATTATAATTTATACATATAATACACTCAATGCAAAACACATATTAATCACATTCAAAAGCATGCATCATTATAACATTTCCACACTTAGCATGTTATTCAAGCGAAGCAATAACACACAGGTGGAGTCCTGACTTGGGACCACTCAACGAGTACCTCACGGCCACATGCGGCTTGTGCTTAATTTGGTTGATCCATATCATCGCATCGAACAACCATGATGCACAGAGCTTTAGGTTTAATTTAAAACCCTAACACACAGTCTGTCTGTTAAGTCGTAAATCCATACCCATTAATTCCAAAGCTTGGAACTAATATACATGGTCTCTCACTTGGCCTCATGTAGCCCATGCCATTATAAAGCCTTTGAGGTAAAGTAAAAGCAAGTAGGAAAATGTCTTACCTCTTGGAAGTTGAAGAAACTCCCAGTAGGAGTCCACGTGTTGTCCTCTCGAGTGTAGACCCTGACCGCTAACATGCTTGAAGGAATCAGGCGATTGGATGCTTTACAAACCTAGAGAGAAGGAGGACACTCTCTCTACAAGAATGAAGAACATCCGACCAGCATCTCCTTTTGTGCTTCTCGTTTTGCTTCCTTCTTTCTTCTTTTGCTTTTCTTTTTCCTTTTTCTCTTTTCTCTTTTCTCTTACCAGCTTATCTTCTGTTTTCTCATCTCATTTACCATATTCTCTTTTCTTTCTCTCATAATTTGGAGAATAAATCATTCAGTCAAAGGAGGAAATTACTCCACTATCATGTCTCGTGTGTGGAACACTTTTTCTATAATTTTTCTTGTTCTTAATGCCCACTTTGTATAAATCTGTGCATGGCATCATATGAGTATGGAATCAACCACTCCCATGGTTTAATTGTGAAATACTTACTTTTTGATGCAAGTATGTCACCAACTTCTATGGTGCAGTGACATCCCTTAACTTGCCATGTCTCGTAGGCACGTATCGAAGCGTGAAATCAGGGCCTTTCGGAATGCGAGTCGACGTGGTAGGTAGAAATTTCGTGAGGCAGGTTCGGCGGAAAAGTCAGTTTAGGTCATCAGAGATCTAGAAAATTTCGGTTCAAGCGAAATTTCTATTTTACCACTTTATCTAAATCTTGGATTTCACGAGATTCTCATAAGGTAGTCAGTCCCCTCATAAAGCGTAAGAAGACATGTCGGGACCCGAACAAAAGAATTGATAAATGCATGCATATATATATATATATATATATATATATATATATGTATGTTCTGGTATCAACAACTGACAATTTTCCCAACTAACTACCAAGAAAAATAAAGCAAAAAGACCAAAATAGCACTGAAGAAGTAAGTGAGATAGTAGGTAGGTGACTAAATGACCACCTTCGGCCTTCTATGCTGATTTAAAGTCATCAATCGGCCCACAACCCTCCTTAAAATTTTCCTTCCCTCACTCACACTTTAACTCTGCCCAAGTGCCGGTCGAATATCTAAAAATCACTCCATTCCCCGCATTCTCAACAACGAGGAAATTCGTCATAGCAACACAACAGAAGAAGTTATGGCTCCTCGATATATTAATCAACAAAGAAGGCTGAGCCACCCGAGAAAAAAAATTCTAAATTCTGATCTCAAAGCCTCAAATTAAGAGATTTTGAGACTATTAATAACATGTACATTAAAGTATAAAAAATATTAATAAATGCCATGCATATATGTATGTTACAGTATCACTTGTGACAATTTTCCCCCGACTAACTGCAGAAAAATAAAACAAAATACCAAAATAGCATGAAGATGTAAGTGAGATAATAGGTAGGTGACTAAACAACCACCTTCAGCCTTCCTATCTTTTGATTTCTGGAGAGTCATCAATCAACCCACAACCCTCCTTAAAAATTTATTCACTTTCTACTCCAACTTTGCTACGAGTCTACGATCGGAATATCACCAAAATCCCACTCCCGATCAGCATTTCTCGGCCTCGGGAGATTCATTATTGAATACAAATTTTTTGAAAATTATTGTGAGTTTTGAAAATATAACGCTATTAAGTGTTTTATGCATAGTAAAACACTAGGAACTAAACAGTGTTCTTTGTCTTTTTATCTCCTTATTTTTTAGGAAAACATAAAACAGTTTTTAAAAACATAAATAAAAAAGTACCTAATTTCTACTTAGAAAAACTGGTGTTGATGATGTTTCAAAAGCCAGGCTAGGCTAGAGCGTCTTGAATTCTTCAGAAAATTTTGGTCAGTGACTCGGAAATATGTTGAACCTTGGTTCGTGCAGTAGTTGTAGCTAGAGCTATGTAAATGCACCCCGAAAAAAACGAGCAAGCAAACGAACAAAATACTTCTTGAATCGTCTTTTATCACTTTATAAACCAAAATGCGAAAATGTTTGGGTTGAGGTAACCTTTACCTCAGGAGCGAAGGTCGATCGAAAATAAGGCATGGGTTGTGCCTTGGGAATCAGCTCCTTTCTCATTCTCTTGATTTCTTCCTCTTCTTCCAACTGCGAATGAAAAAACCAACTTATGTATTAATGCAAGCGTTCACCATAAGATCTCCTTGTTAAGTGTACTTTTTAATTGGAAAAACATACAACTTAATAATTCAGTTATTGAACTAAAGAATCATGTATACCTTATGTTGTCTCTCTCTTTCCATCTTGTATTGCTTGATCAAACTCCTCTTCTCTGCTACCTAATAGGCGCACACAAAATATACCAATAAGAAAAAAGAACAAAAAAGAGATACTTTTTTATTCAAAACTATATGCTCGATTATTCTGAAAAATATATATGCGGTGAAATGACAAGGCACGCTCATTTGGGATCTCGTATGGAGTTTCAAGTCGATCCCGGTTTGGTGTTCTCTTTGAGAGGAGGTTTATCAAACCTTGAAATACCAAAAGGGAGCCCCCACTTGTAAAATGATTTCTAGAGCATTGGAAATGTCTAGGTAAAATGGCATCTATAAGTTTTATTTATTTTTAACTCATGTTCCAACAATTCAAGGAGCTTTGCTTATTCATTACAAAATGACCCTCACCTTTGGTCCATTGGTTGTCCATGGGAGTCCTTGTGCAATTGGTATCCATAGCTTCTCCTCCTCCCCCACCAATTTTTGTTTCTTGTTCAAAAGTTCTTCCTCCTCCTTAGTGTCCCTTTCTACTTGATGAAATTAAATTGCTAAGTAAAAGTGAAATGAGAAAGAGACTTTCCCAATTCATTTTTAAATGATAATAACCTCTGTTCTCGGAGTTGAATGGCCTTTGGCAAGTATCCTAGGATTAATGCTCTGAAATCAAATAAAAATTACAGGTTCGATAATTAAAGAACCATAAAAATTCATTAGCAAAAACAACAAGCGAGACCATAACTGCTTTAACCCTTGTAAAGATGTAAGTAGAGAGAGAAAGAATCATCCATATCATAATGCTTTCATGCCTTCACAGTTTATTTCACGAGAAGTGTCAAATGTTACATTATGATGAAGATTAGTAATAAAGAATGAAACAAATGAGTATAAGTATTGAGTTACAATAACAAAATTCTTACATTTCTTGGGGCTCCTTTTGCCTCAGCGAAGTGTTGTAAATCTAAAGCTTGAACGAGAGGAATAAATAAAACCAATCGAGCGCTATATAAACATACTTAAAAATCAAAGTACCACCATTGATTCGATTTAAGGTGATATTGATGGGCGATCAATTGGGTTGGAGGAGGCTAGTTCGAGGAGTCTCGGAGAGCATAATTGACGTGAGAGAGCTAAGTGTAGGCCTTATGGCGATTTGGAAGGCAAGAAAAGGGGTGCGGCTCGAAATAACAAAGAATTTCGTCTGCGGCGACAGGTGTTCAGTCAGTCGTCTTCATCATCTTGCACTTGCATCGAAAGCGACAGAGATGCGGAAAAAGCATCCACCCGGTGATGGCAAAGCTAATTCAAGAAGAGTTGAAGAATAAAGGAGGAGAATCGATTGAGAGGTAAAGCTGGGTGAGTGAGTTAAAGTGGAGTAAAAGGTTATGAGTGTAAGTGCAGCCCGAGGTTTTGCATGCAGACCCGAAGCTTTGGGTGGTAACAAGAGGGCATTATTATGCTTCAGACTTTGTAAGCTGTACGGAAAGAGGAAGGAAGAGGAAGAGACCACATATACGGAGGAACGTGATGATGTTTTGGACATTTTATCTTAATCTCCATGCGCTCCTGAAGAAGGTGGTGGGTTCAAGGCTGAGTGCTTTAGACTTTAGAGGAGGAGGAACTCATCCTTGAGGCATGAGTGATCTTTGGGCCGTGTAACCTCTAAGCGAGAAGAATGGTCCCACGATCCACCATCTCGATCTGAGAACTGATTTGGTGGATTTTGTACAGGCAGAACATAGCACGACCCATGTAGCAAATAAAGTTTCCCTTTCTTTGGTAGAGCTTTTAGGTTTGCGATTATACTCACGGTCACCGCCCCACTCGTATACCTACGTACTTTTGATCTGTAAAATCTCAAATTTGAGGCTTTAGATGTATGGCGAAAATTTTTCTTGGGTGGTCGGTCTTATTTGTTGATTAATATAAGCAAATGGTGTCTTCATGCTATTTTGGTCTTTTGATTTATTTTTCTTGGTAGTTTGTTGGGGAAAATTGTTGCTGTTGATACATATATATGCATGCATTTATTAAATTCTTTGTTTGGTCCTGACATAATCTTCTTATGGCAGAGAGGGAGGGCCCGAAACACAGGTACAAGCGTTGAAATGTCGGCTTTGCAGAAAGCAAGCGGATGAAGAAACTGATTCTCTACGAAGTTAATAAAAGATCACGACCTCCAGCTTCCGGTTCTTTACGGCTCTGGTTGTTGTTCTCTTGCGATCCATACTGCGTCCTTGAGGAGTCTCTCCAAAAGCCTCGACTAAATGAGGAACTCTCCCATACGGATAAAGGTCCACTTTGTTTCTGGCATCTTCCAACAGCCTATCCTGCTTTCAGCGGTTCCATCTACTTTGAGAATTCGATATTTATTCAAACCGGGGCTTGGGCCAGAGACTGATTAGGGTTGAATTCTCCAAACTCTTGGAGATCTCGAGATCTTTGATCGGGAGGCTAGAGGGTCTTTATTTCAGTGGTTTGGAATCCATGGCGTGAAAAAAAGCAGGAAATCGCGGGGATGTTTTGGCTTCTTGAATGACGAGAAAGAGGTTAAGCGGGAAGGGTTTTCTTAAGGTTTTCCTTCATTTGGTTCCATAGATAGAAGATCGAATCCCTTTCCATTTCTGGGTGAATCTGTATGATTATGATCTGCGACTTAGAAAACCAGCATTTTGGGCTTCAAATCAATGATATGAATCTTGGAAGGAATGAAGGATTAGGGATTGTACCATGAGGCAAAGCGGACTGTGGGGTTGGGAAGGCTTTGAGCATCCATATAAGAAGTCAGGTAAGTTACCTTTTCACTCATTATTCATTGCTATATCTATCTCGATAATATTAAGGACACATAGATATCAGTTTGCATTTCTTTATTTATTTATTTTTAATTATGCATTTTTTTAATTTGATTTTGATACAACATCTAGGGTTGACATAAGGCAGGGCAGGCCTCCTAGAATCCAAATTAAAGTCATTTTTTTGTTTTTTAATGCATCAACTAAATTCTAAATTGTATATATATTTAACTTATATAATAAATTTTTAATAAAATATATATTATATATAAAATTACATAATATATTTAAAAAAAAAAAACGTAGGAATACATAATGGGCCTATCAAGGTAGACTCATGGTTGGGCGTGAAATCTTACAGACGGGGATGGGCCTTAGGTTGTACATTTGGAATCCTCCCTGAAATTTGTGTATTTTAATAAGTAGCTACCATCCAACTTCGAAATTTGGCTCAAATAGTTAAGGGGTGTGAAGGGACTATTAGCTGTATTTCTAGGTTTTGAACTTGAGACTATTAGTTAAGCCAGGAGATATTTCAACGATCTTACATATATATTCGATGATACCAGAGATCTATGTTTAAGTCCTTGTAAGAGTAAATGCTACAATTTGATTTAGAAAGTTAATATAAAAAAGGTAAGATATAATCCATTGCAATCCTTAAATAGTGATTTTAACTTAGCATCCCCATTTCCCTGCTTTTTTGCTTTTCCACGTGCATGATCTTGAAGCCATAATCGGTGATTGCATTCTCACTACATTATTGCTTTCTTAATTTTCATGTCTAATTGTAAGAAGTCTCAACATTCTCTTTTTCCTTTTTAACTCTTTGAGATGTGTCAATTGTCAACGACTGCTTGCTACCTCTTTGAAAAATCTTTGCCTAAGTTTTCCCGATCTTAATCCACTTTTTGATACATTCTTGAGAATATTATAAAATTTTATTTCAAAATTAATAATTATTTTATTTGATAGCAAGTCTATGTATGTTTTCCTGAAATTTGAGGGTGGGGAAAAACTTTGTAAGAAAAATATAGAGGAAAATAAAAAAATAAAAATAAAATTAAAAGTTAACTCAATTTTTTAATAGTTTGTGATCATTGTTTGAAAAATAAATAAGTAAAATCATTATATATTTATTTTAAAAATAATAACTCGATTCTCAAAATTTTGTTTTATAAAAACCTTGTCAAATATATGCAAACTATTTGGTAACAACTTCCAAACAAATCTACTTGCTAAAATGGTGTTGGCTTAATTTAATTTTATCCAACTAGTTGAGCCCATATATTACTCCAAAAGCGTAAATTAAAGTGTTTGAAAAAATGTAGCCTAATTTTCATGAATAAAGAAAGTAAGGGAAGATTTATGTTATATCTAAATTCTATTACCATGTAATAAGGCTTTTCTATTACATGAATAAAGAAAGTAGGGAAGATTTACACATGAATGTCTATTTGTTAAAAAAGAAGAGTAGTTTGATGAATAATTTCAAAAGAAACCTATTCATGTATTTTTTTTTTTAATTTTAAAAAGAACTACTTTGGCACTAGACTCTATGGGTGTCTTTGTTAGAAATGAAACTATTGAGTCATATCTATCATCATCAACACCCATTTATGGAAACAAGAAAACCAATTCCTAGTAAATTCAAACATGAGATAGATTCTTTCCCCCCCTGGTCTATCAATCATCGGAAAATCAAGATATAGTAGTCTCCTTCATGCCAACTCACAAAAAATGTCATAATCTTAAGATGTCAGATTTGGATAAAATATCAGTTACATTGTGATCTAAAGATTGTATCATTTCCAGGGACTGCTTCTTTTTAAGTACCAAAACACATCACAAGTGTGATAACATGAATCAGTGCTATATGAAAAAGAGAGGAGAAGAGAACTTGCATGATCTTATTTGAAGGTTAGAAACTAAAGGAGCTTCTTCCTCTCAAAGAATGTCTTCAAGTGCCATAATTGCAGTCCAGCCACTGCCAAGCAAACCAACAGTGAGAGGAAACTAAATGTGGCCATCTTGGAGTTGGTTGCTCGATTAAGTTCCTGCATTTCTTCCTCCCTGGAACGTCCCGACAGAAAAAAGAGAATGATCACTCACAAAAATGAACAGAGTAAAGGTGGCTTCATATGATCCGTCCCAAAAAATAAAGAAACAACAAAGTTTCTAAAATTAGCAGAAGTTAGTTTGTTTCTTGTTCATAAGTTCTTCCTCCTCCTTCAAGTGTCCCCTTTCCTGCAATGAAATTAAATTGCCTAAGTAAAAGTGAAATGAGAGAACTTTCCCAATTCATTTTTTAAATGATAATAACCTCTGTTCTCAGGTTGAATGGCCTAAATCCAAATAAAAAGTACAAAAGTTCAATCAATTAAAAGAACCATAAAATTCATTACTTAAAACAACAAGCAGACCATAGCTTCTTTAACCCTTGTAAAAAGATGTAGGAAGTAGAGAGAGAAAAAGAATCACATCCATATCATAATGCTTTCATGCTGGTTATTTCTGAGAAGTGTCAAATGTTACATTATGATGAAGATTAGTAATAAAATGAAACAAATGAGTATAAACTGAAATTGAGTTACAATAACAAAATTCTTACATTTCTTCGGCTCCTTCTGCCTCCACCAGAAGTTCTGCTTGAAATGCTAAAGCTTCAAAACAGAGGAATAAATAAAACCAATCAGAATGCTATATAAACATACTTAAAAATCAAGAGTACCATTGATTCTGATTTAGGTGATATTGATGGACAGTCAATTGGGTTGGAGGAGGCTAGTTCAGAGTCTCAGAAGCATAATTCAAGCAGCAAGAGAGCTAAGTGTGAGCCTTATGAAGCTGATTTGGAAGACAAGAAAAGGGGGTGCAGCTCGAAATAACAAAAGAATTTACAAGTGCAGCAGCAAGGTGTTCCAGTCCCGTCGTCTTCATCATCTTGCACTTGCATCAAACAGCAAGAGATGCGGAAAAAGCATCCACAGTGATGGCAAAGCTAATTCCAAAGTTGAAGAATAAAAGGAGGAGAATCCAATTGAGAAGGTAGCTGGAGTGAGTGAGTTAAAGTGGAGGAGTAAGGATTATGAGTGTGGGGTCTGCTTCAAGGTTTTTGCATCTGGACAAGCTTTGGGTGGTAACAAGAGGGCACATTATTATGCTCGGAGCTTTGTAACTGTACAGAAAGAGGAAGAGGAAGAGGAAGGAGCCACACTTGTACAGAGGGAGCATTCTGATGTTTTGGACATTTTTTATCTTAATCTCCATACTGCTCCTGAAGAATTGGTGGGTTCAAGGCTTGTTGCTTTAGACTTTAGAGGAGGGAGGAACTCATCATAGGCATGAGTCAGTGCTGGGTCGTGTAAACTCTAACTGAGGAAGAATGAGATTTAATCCACCACAGACAATTTGGTGGATTTTATTACAGACAGGCTTATAGCACGACCCATGTAGCAAATAAAGTTTCCCTTTGCTGGTAATAGCTTTTAGGTTGCAGTTATACTCACCAGTCACCCCACCCCCACTACATATACCTGTCTTTTGATCCGCAAAATCTCAAATTTGAGGCTTTGAAACTGTAACCTGAATTTTTAATTGTTGCTGTTGATACATATATATGCATGCATTTATTAAATTCTTTGTTTGGTCTGACATAATCTTCCTTATGGCAGAGAGGAGGGACGACACCTGGGTACAAGCGTTGAAATGTCTGACTTTACCGAAAAGCAAGCAGATGAAGAAACCTGATTCTCTGAAGTTAATAAAAGATCACGACCTCCAAAAGCCTGGTTCTTTACACAGCTCTGGTTGTTGTTCTCTTTTGATCCATACTCGTCCTTGAGGAGTCTCTCAAAAGCCTCAACTAAATGAGGAACTCTCCCATACCCAGATAAAAAGGTCCTGTTTCTGGCATCTTCCAACAACCCTATCCCTGCTCAACGGTTCCATCTCACCCTGAGAATTCAGTATTTTATTCAAACCAGGGCTTGGACCGGACAGATTAGGGTTGAGATTCTCCCAACTCTTGGGGTCTCGAGATCTTTGATCAGGAGGCTAGAGGTGCTTTGTTTCGGTGGTTTGGAATCCATGGCGTGAAAAAACAGGAAATTGGTCGGGATGTTTTTGGCTTCTTGGACGGCGACGAGAAAGGGTTAAGCGGGGGAAGGGTTTTCTTAAGGTTTTCTTATAGAGGCTGGTTCCATAGATAGAAGATCAGATCCTTTCCATTTCTGGGTGATCTCTTTGTGCCAGACCCTTGATCCCTTCGAATATAGCATTTTGGGGCTTCCAAAATCCAACTGTGATGAATCCTTGGAAGGAAATGAAGGATTGCAAGGAGATTATTTCCACAAGGCAAGCGGACTTCCCCAGTTAGGAAGACGAGGCATCCATATAAAGAGAGAGATCAAAAGGTAAGTTACCTTTTCACTCATGAATCATGATTCATTGCTATATCTATCGATAATATTAAGGACACATATAGATATCAGTTTGCATTTCTTTATTTATTTATTTTTAATTATGCATATATTTTTTAATTTTGATTTTGATACAACATACCGGGCCCAGCATAGACAGAGCGGGCCCGTCTATACCAAATATAAAATCATATTGGGGTTTGTCCTGATGTTTTAATCTTATTCTAACTAAAGCATTTGCCTAGTTTTCCTGAGAAAGACAATTTTAGTATTCATATCCCTGGTAGGAGTTACAATGCGGGCAATAGCTTGGGTGTCTGAGTTGTCATCTTATCGGATTTTATACATCAAAAAATTGAAGAAGTAATAAATCTGGAAAATGGGACGGTTTTGTATGGTTTAGGGGTGTAATTGAGTCAATTAAGAGCTAAACTTGAGCTTCACTCAACTAAAAATACTCTTGATTTTGAACTTACATGTTCAAAATTCAATTTGAAAAATAGTTAAAGCTGATGAACAGCTGAAATATTCGAGTATTGGAATTCTCGATTTGACAAAACTTGAATAAATTAAAAAATTAATAAATAATTATATTCGAAATTGACTAGAGTCTAATTTGATTGATAAAATAGTAAAACTTAATTCAAAATCTAGGTGAGTATTGTGAT
Source organism: Tetrastigma voinierianum (assembly GCA_016808115.1). NCBI lineage: Eukaryota > Viridiplantae > Streptophyta > Magnoliopsida > Vitales > Vitaceae > Tetrastigma > Tetrastigma voinierianum. The sequence goes on from JAEQBH010001503.1 coordinate 860,235, forward strand.
ATTTGAACTTGAGAGCATTAAATGCTAATCGTGGCTTGATTAGCTTTCTTGACTTGGCGAAGCTCTTCGAAACGTCGATTAACTTATAGTATCATGTAGTTATTGAAGTAACTTCAGTAGTTCTAATATAGTTAGGTTGAAGAATGGTTTGATTTGATTTAACTTAAATGCTTGATTGGCACATAAATGAGAAGGCCATAATTAAGCGTTTTGAGTTTGGGACATGTTATGTTATTTTGAAAAAATTTATCGAAATAGATTAATTATAAATAATGTCCATTGATCGTCTTTTCCCGGCGAAAAACTTTTTAAGTAAATGTCGCGATCGATGATTCATATTGATAAACTTAAAATTTAAGCATTTGATATGTGATCCTTCTTCAAGCATTAAGGTAAAAAAGAAATTCCAATCTGCGATCGATAAGCTGCAGCATTGTGTTTCTGTATTAATTTAAATATTATTTTTATTTTCGTAATTTCTTTTTCAAATAAATTATATACTTCAAAACTCACATCTTCTTCTTGTATGAAAGGACTAGAATAAATCAGCCCAAAGTAGATAAGATCATTGAGACACTGAGAATTTTTGTTTTGCTTTTTTCCTTTCTGGGGGGAGATCAAAGGAAGGCAATTTGTTTCCGACTTCCGAGCATTTGTCTTTTCATGGTCTGAGAAGGCAACAAATCATTTTCATAAGCAGTGGCATAGTTGAGTTTCTCTCATTTTTCCCCAATTCAAATGTCAATATTAATGTGGTAGATTAAATAACAAAATCGACTTAGACAATTTTGTTCTATATATATATGTATAATATACATTCATTGGTCCAATCAACATATACTTTGGTTCATATTTTCAACAACAATTTTTCTTCTCAAAAATAAAAACTTAGTGAAAAAGGGCCCCTTATTTACCAAAAGGGGCCTCTCTTTTCTCATTTTCTTTTCTTTTTTAGAACACCTTTTTATATTCCTTGTGTGTTCCCAAAAATGTTTTTTAGAATACTTTTCAAGAATACTAACCAAATAGGGTTTAATATTTTGTAAATATATTTTTTTGGCTGAAGTAGTAATTGGCAGAGGTTTTACAATATTCTACATATATTTCCTATCTAGAAAAAAGTTTCACTATATTTTAATATCTCTGGTAATGGTGGAATTTTGGAGCACTTATCAGTTGAACTGTATATGTTGTGTCCTCACCCCTTCTCCATTTCTCTAGTAATTTATCTTCATTTCTCAGATATCTAGATGCTCATATGGAAGGTTGAACTTACAGATAAAAAAATGAAAAGAAGGCTGAATCATATTTACTGTACTTGTATTTATTTTCTCAATATGCTAATTGTACCTAAACAGCCCCTTGCAGATGCCATACATTACAAAAACCATGATGTAATCAAACTTCTGGAGAAACATGGTGCACACCATCTGGTATGTCTTGGACATTTGTACTTATGGTGATGAATGAGCTGTAATTGGTGATTTTGAAGAAGTATATACAGACCTTAGTTGTTGGTGCTCTTCTATGTCATGCTTTGGAGTTATTTCTTTCCTGTGTTTTTGTGTTTAGATGGCTCCCATGCATGTAAATAATCACGAAGTCCCTGAATACGAAATTGATCCTAAGGAGCTTGATTTTACAAACAGTGTTGACATAACTAAGGTAATCCATTGTTCTCTTTACTCTTTAGGATGCTAATATCCTTAAACTTCTTTACTTTTACTGGTCTTTGTTTTGAAATTTCATGGAACTTATTCTTGCTTGCTTCTAAAGTTGTCAGTGACAAAAACATTGGATAATATTACTATGGATTCTTTGGTAAATGGTGTCAATATTTTTGTTACCAATATTGTTGTATGCATTTTCTTTACTTATAGCTGTTTGAGTGCTTATGTTGGTGACAAGGTTCAGAATCTTGGCAAGGACTGGTATGGCTTGCGAGTGATATCTGCCTTTGACATGTTCATTACGATTCTGGTGAATAAGTTTGATATTTTCTTGAATCGGTAGACCATTCAGCGAATTTAGAGATGGCTTGGTAATCTTGACAATTTGTATGACTTCAAGAAGATGCTGAAACTAATTAATTCTGTCATGTTCCCTTTGGGTATTTGGGCTGAGAATGAGAGAAGGGCGGGGGAGAGGAGAGGCATGAAAATGGAGACTAGAAGGATAGGGGACTAGCATGCCTTTGGAGTCCTCTGTTTTCATCACTCTTATATCGCTGCTTCATCCATGGCTGATTCATGCATCTTCATTCTTCAGAAACAAAATGGGCAGTAGGGTATTGATGCTGACAATGGGTAATGGCTAATTGTTATATGGTGGGTAGTTAGGCTTAAATGGGCAATGAGAATGTGATGGGTATTTGGGTTTAAATTGGTAATTGGATATTGGATGAGAATTCTGCTATACACAACTGGGTAATGATTATTGATGGAAATTTGGATTTGCATTAAATGGGAAATGAATATTTCAGTTTTTTTTTTAATGGGATTAGTTGAGGTGTGCGCAAGTTGGCCCGAACACCCACGGTTATAAATTTTTTTTTTTCAGTTTTTATGGAACATAATAGGTTATGTATATTGGTATAGAAACTAACTTATCAAAAAAATATTGATATAGAAAGTAGATATGCCCAATAGCCTAATAGAGCCAAGAAGAATAGGTATGTCTAAGATGGCCGACTTCCATTCTAGCATGGGTAATGGGTTGAGTGGCATAACATGTTATTAAAGAAGAAATCTATTACTATTGGTCTTTGAAGCCTATGTAAGTAAGACAACAATTAGAAAGGGGATACTGTAGCAATATATTTGTTTCTAAATGCACGCTGATTCGACTAAAATAGTGAGGCGTGTATATGTTATTTTGCATATTTGATATGAAAAATTAAGTTTATTTTTTTCAAGATGATTCATTAGTCTAAAAATAGTTACATTTTTTAACACATGGAATTATATTTTATAATTTTCAAAATATTTATTTTTTAAACAAAATTGTTATGAAAAAAATCCTGTTTATTACTATCATATTTTATTTGTTAAAAAAATGTATATTACAGGCTAGAGTTGCAATAAATTATGTGACAATTGCTAAAATTTGATATTGAACATAAAAATAGGTATCATAATGTTTCAATAAGAAATGAGTATGTATTGGGTTATTGGATCATGATTAATGCAAAGAAAATTGACTAATCATATGAATTTAAAATTATAGAATATGTTGGTTAAGTTTTTTTATCAAACTAAATATGACATATGAATATAGTTACATCAATGATATAGAATTTAATTTGTTGTTTTTAGCATAAGTAATATTAGAAAATTAACAATTACTTAAATAACATAAAAAAAAAAAATCAAAAGTTATAATTATTATTTTTAGAATAATCAAACTAATCTAGCGTTCTCTTATTAAACTAATTTTTTTAAATTAAAAATTTTTGATTTATAATATTATCATATACTTATCCAAAATTTTGTTTTCATTGTGACTTGAACTTGGAACCTCCCCATCTCATTACTACTTGAGTTAGGCCTTAAGGGCCCAAATGTGTGCTTTTATGTTGTGAAATGAGAGAAGAAAAGAAAACTTTTCTTTATTGAATGATTTCTTTATTGAATGAGTGAGTGAGTAAAATATAGTATAGGTCTTCCACACTGTTATATAGGTCAGTTCTCAGCGCTCACTTTAAGTTGGAGCGTATAAGATCGTATCTGTAGAAACTTGAATTACCGTCGGAGAGGGTCCTTCGAAGAGGGTCCATTGGAGAAGGTCCATCGGAGAAGATTTAACGAAGAAGGTCCGACAGAGAAGGTTGCATGGAGAAGATCTGATGGAGAAGGTTCAACGGAGAAGATCCGACGGAGAAGATCCGACGGAGGAGGGTCCGACGGAGAAGGTCTTGAGGTCATATAGAAGATCAGGTTGAGAGGCCGTGAAGAAGGTCAGAAGGAAGATCCCGGATTGAGAAGATCCGTCGGAGAAGGTCCGATGGAGAAGATCTGTCGGAGAAGATCCATTGGAGGGATTCGTTGGAGAAGGTCCATCGGAGAAAATTCGTTGGAGAAGGTTCGTCGGAGAAGGTCTGCTGGAGAAGATCGCCAGAAAGATTTGACCAGAGAAGGCATAAAAAAGATCGATGGAGAGGTCGGAGTCGGAAGGAATTCGATGGAGAAGGTTCGTCAAAGAAGATCCGTTAGAGAAGGTCCGTCGAAGCAGATGTGACGGAGAAGGCCCGCAAGAGAAAATGGTTGTCGGGAGAAAGAGAGTTTCGCTCTGACCCCAACCCGTGGCTACGATCTGAAAAGTAATGAAATAGAGAAGAAAGAAAGCGCTTTCTTTATTGAATGAGTGAGTGAGTAAAATACAGTATAAGTTCTACCTATTTATATAGGTTAGGAAGACACAAAACAAATAGGAAACAAATAAAATACAAAAATGAAGGAAAATAATGTATAAGAAAGGAAGGAGATAAACTAAAGCATATCACAGATATCACATAATTACTCTAACATATCTTGTTACAAATGTTTTTTATCTTATTTTGTTTTTTTACTCTATCTACTTGTTTTTATTATTATTATTATTATTTTATATCAACTGTATAGTTCGCATTGTAGTCCAACATGTTGTTTTGACTGCATTTAAATCAGTAAGTAGATCAAATTTCCAACACTTTTTTATTTAACATTTAAAAATTCTTTGCATAGAAAAAAGCAATCAATTTCATGATTGCTGTGAATTTAATTAAGTAGTACTGCATGATAAATTGGAATGGCCGAATGCATATATACACACCATCTGGTGAAAATATATTCAATATGTTGAGTGTATTGAGTAACTAGTTTACTGGTTAAATGAAAGATGCAAGTATGAAGCACAAAGCCCTTTCATTGCTAGTGGAGAGGTCTTTGTTTTCTTAATATTTGTTTAAGGTGATCTAAAACGGGAATTGGCCACATCAGAGGACAAGATAAAATATCTTTCACATGGGTCACAAAATTGTTGCAATCTAATAGAGAAGAGCCAAAAGAGGGAGTGGAGGATAAGACACCTGGAAAGGCCAAGCATAACCAACCTATGTGGCTAGTATATTCTAGAAGGAAAATAGGGGACACGTGGAGAAAGGAGAGAGGAACAGCTGGAAATCAGGAAAACAGATTTTGTCTTTCAAAAAGGGAGGAGGATGCTGTGTGAGGAAGCCAGTAGTGGAAGGAGAAAAAGGGGTAAAGACCTTGGGCTGTGTTCCATCACAGAAGTTCTTATTTTATTCGTTTGTAGTACCTTTCATAATTATTTGACGTTTTTCTTTCCATTTTGCCTAGAAATGTTGGTTGTTGGAAAATAGAAAAGAATAGCATAATAGAGCTTATCAGAATTTTTCTTACCATTTTCTCTGTTCTGCATGCTGTTAGTAGAGAAGTTCCTTTGAAACCCATAATAGAACTCTTATGTTCTATACTGGTCCGACCTGCCATGGGCAAAAATGATAGCACTATGGAACAGAACACAATCACATTTGGATGCACAAGAGGAGAATATTAGAAACCTTACCAACCAACTTCAAGCATTACAGTAAAGCCAAGAACGCCAATATTCCATTCTTCAGGAGAACCAAGAAAAACTTCAATGCTTGATCTCGCAATGGCTAAAACGTGCAGAAAAACAACCCATGAGAGACAATGACAGAGCGAGCCCGAAGCTGTCTACAATAGAGCCTAACACCTCTAGACCCATCCACGAAAACACTACAGGGTCCATTCAAATGAGTTTGAGCCCCTACATCCATTACCAGATTTTTTTCATTTGACATCCAAGGTTAAACTCCCCTCATTCTCCAACGCAAATCCTCGTGGCTGGCTCACCAGGGCACAAACTTACTTTGATGTTCATGGCATTCCCGAACTTCATAGAATTCCTGTGGCTCACATTTGTATGGAGGGTGTTGCGGTGCATTGGTTCTCTATGGTCCGAGAGTCAGATACCAATTTATGAAGGGCTAGTTTCAAGAAAGAGTTATTGAATTGATTTGGGGGAGTAGCGAATCTCAGTCCCTATAAGCAACTGGTGGCGCTTCGACAAAGAGGAAACATTGATAACTATATAGACGATTTCGAGATGATAGCAGCAATGATTCCAAAGGAAATTGAGGCACTATATTTGGGTTACTTAATGAATGGATTGCGAGATGAAATCAAGGCCTGCGTGCGTTTGTTGGCGTTGGAAACACGCCTTAATGCCTTCCTCATTGCCAGAAATGTTGAAGTCGCTATCGGCAGCAAGGATAGCGCAGTTGACATCGCAAGAATTAGGGTAGAAAGGACCCATGTGGGAGGTCACGTGCCGGACCATAGTTTTTTAAAGCTTCCAGGTCAGCTTAAACAGCCTCAAGTCGGGTTAAGAGATAACCCTAACTCACAAAATTTCCCCCTCTTTGGGTAGCCCTACTATCGACACGAAGTTCCCACTCCAAGCTTCCCCTTAATCCACGCTATAGAGGATTCAAGCACTTGTCGAGGGCGGAGATCGACGAGAGACACCTCAAGGGTTTGTTCTTTAAATGTGGACAACTCTTCTCCCCCCAATATTGTTGTCCCGATGGCCACCTATTGGTGCTTTTGCTTAGTGATGACGACGAGGTTGATGAGCATGACAATCTCATCCACAACGGCGATGAAGAGAATCTCGGCAAGACAGAAGAAGAGGGGTAATGGGGTCTTTGATTTTTAGGTCTCATCGACAACACAACTCTCTCCACAAACCTTAAAACTGCGTGGTGAACTTCACGGGATACCCATTCAACTGCCGGTTGATAGTGGCGCCTCCCACAATTTTATCTCTCGCACATTGGTCTCTACATTGGGTCTTCCTACACGCTCCTTCTTTTGTTTGAATATCAGGTTGGGTGATGGTCATCGGATCCGAGTACAACGGAAATGTGAGTCCATCGATTTGAAATTTTGTGATTTTTCTTGTCCTCTGGAGGCTTTGGTGTTTGACTTAGGTAATTTGGACATGGTGCTTGGTATTGAATGGTTGAAAAACTTTGGGTGAGGTTATTCATAATCGGAAAGAGCAGTCCATGCGTTTCAGACATGGGGAATGTTGGGTAGAATTGAAGCCACCTCCTCCCCTTTACATTCCCACTCTTCACTAAAAGTCTGGCTGGCCAACCAAATAGAGAGCTGTTGGGGACAGATTGCAGCAGTCACGGAACTGGATACCCCTACAGCAAGGAACATCATTCTAAATCCCTCCTAACAGGATCAATTGCTCCACTTGCTAGACACATATATATAGAGCTCTTTGTTGGAACCCTGCAGGGCCCTACCACCAGCTCCCGATCCTGTCATCCATGCCATCAACTTGCTGCAACCAAGGACTATCAATTTCAGGCCATATCTTCACCTGTGCTCAGAAAGTAGAACTCGAGAGGAAAGTATATGAGATGCTAGAAAAGGGGATAATTCGACCCGGCAATAGTGCCTACTCTAATCCAGTGATTCTGGTCAAGAAGAAGGACCAGTCTTGGCAACAAGTGACTATAGGGACCTCAACAAGGTAACAATTCGGACAAGTTCAATTCCTGTCATTGAAGAATTGATAGATGAGCTCCATGGTTCTGGTATTTCACTAAATTGGATCTTTATGATAAAATATCTTTCACATGGGTCTGGGAATTATTGCAATGCTATGAGGCAGTGCAATCTGGTGCGTGTGTAGCATGGGAGGATGGTTTGGGGGTATTTGGTGAATCTCATGAAAGGAGCTGGTCTGCAGTTCAGGTATATGACAGGAAAGTTTCTTTATGGTCTTTTGAGTGGATTTCATATTTGAGTGAATGACACGGAATGATTCATGATGCCAAGCATATCTTTGTTCTGTGTACTTATCTCTGGCTCATGTCATCCATAGAAGTGATACTAATTGCTTGTCTTAAGAAGCTACCAACATTTGTTACTGCTAATAACTAGATAGCACTCATAGCAAAGTCTCAATTCTTGTTACAATTTCTGTGGCTGGAGTGTGTTGCTCTTTTTGTTTTTGAATTTTACTTACGTGCCATTTTCCATCTATCATGTAAACATAGTGTTGTTTGTTGTTCTCATCACTTTTTCTTTCCATTCAATAGTTTATTTTCACTGTTTTCCTTTTAGCAAGCAATGTGCTTCAACTTTTAAGTAAATTAGTTTAATATTTTTCTTTTCATTGTTTTCCTTTTAGCAAGCAATGCTTCAACTTTAGAAGTAAATTAAGTTCAATATTCTTATAGCGGGATGATACTTACATTCCAAATGTTGAAACCTGTACCTTGGTCATTTTAGTTAAATTCTATCCATTAATTTGTAATTTGACTGGACAAAGTAATATCCACAAGGGAATAAACATTTGTATGATAAATGACATTGCATTTTTCAAAATACAATACATAAAGTTGAGATTCTATACTTTGTATACACTTTATTTGTTTTAACGTTGAGATTAAGCTTGAAATTTGAAGTGTGATGGGCGTTTCGTTCCTATTCTTGAAAATAGTTTTTAAAAACAAAAAAACATCAATTTCGATGTTCTCTAAAAGCTGTTATTGTTATTTTGAATTTAGCGTTTTTAGCGTTTTTTGTGTTTATTAAAGAAAAAAAGAACCAAACTTGTTCTCCTTATTTTCTTTGTTCTATTTGTTTTTTTAAGAATAAAAAACAGTTTTTTAAAATAGGAACCAAATAGACTCTTAGGGCTTGTTTGGTTCATTTTTTTTTAAATTGTTCTTGAGAACAGTTTTTGAAAATACAGAGAACACTATTTTTTATGTTCTCTAAAAACCGTTATTGTTATCTAAATTTAGTGTTTATAGTATTCTTTGTGTTTATGAACACAGAGAACAAATAGACCCTTATGGCCTGTTTCGTTCATGTTTTTGAAAATTATTCTTGAAAACAAATTTTGAAAATACAGAGAACACTATTTTGCTGTTCTCTGAAATATGTTATTTTCTCTAAAATGAGTGTTTTCTCAATTCTCAATGAGCAAAACAAAATGGAAACCAACTGTTTTTTTTCTTCCTATTTTTCTTATTTTTTAAAAAATAAAATAGTTTTCAAAAAAGAAAACAAACATTCCCTTAGCAATGGTTCTAATCTAATCAGTTTTTTTCCTGACAAAAATGAACATTGGCAACAATTTTGGTTCTCCGTTTCAAAATTTTAGCATGTGAGATGCTGGGCCTCAATCTTAGCCCAGCCCAATTGAGTCCACGTTAACCTCTAACTTTGCTAAGACTTCGACTCAGTTTATAATTAAGAAAGTATTAGAGAAAGAAAAAAAAAACTAAAACTTTATTTGGAATCCGAAAAGTACCGAGTAAAGAAAATAGAGAGGAAAATAAGAAGGAAAAGTGGAAAGAATGCAATTTTGGAGGAAAATAAAAAATAGGTTTAAATTTAATAAATTAATCATATATGTTTATTCAAACTCATTTTATTTGTATATATATATATTATATATAGGAATTTTAATATAGTAAAATTTTAATAGTGAATTTTGATTATATTTGGTTCTATTTTATATTTTCCATAGTGAATCCAAATATGAGAAAATAATTTTCTTTTGTATTTTTTTATTTCCCTATCACTTTTCGGGTTCCAAATGGAGCCTAAGGAAAATTATTTTCCTATGTCTGGTTTCGCTAAGAAAATATAAAATAAAATAAAATATAATCAAAATTCTTCAATTTTTTTAAGTATTTTAAATTTACTTGAATCGTTATATAATAGAGAAAAATAAATAAAAGCAGTATGATTTAATATATAGAATTAATTTATTAAGTTTAATCTTAATTTTTATTTTCCTCCAAGAATTTCTTTAATTCGTTTTCTCTATTTTAACTAACATTATTTTTCGAGGGTTCGACGGCTACGAACGTCCTTTTGTTAAACACCTCAATTTCTTGTATTATCGAATTTTTGATAAATTGGGAAATTAAAACATTTATTTCTAAAAGAGAATTGCTTAAAAATATTGACAAATTCACGATACTTTATCTTTAGAATTTTTTTAGTAATGCCACTCAATGCGACATTAACCAATTTTTTAATATAGCGAATGTCTTATTTTGGGCGTTAGTTTGAACTATTTTAATAAAAATTTTAAATTTGTATTAATTTGGGACAAGAATCAGTTATTTTTACAAAAATATGTGTATCAAAATCATGTCAAACAGCGTTTAGCGTCATTATTTTTTTCGTTTATGTTTGTTGGAAGACGTTTGGTTGCGTTTGAAAATTGTATATCGGAAGGACAAGACAAGTTCTTCATCAGATGTTGTTATATCTGTCGATAATGAGACACATATAGATATGGTTTGCATTTTCTTTATTTTATTTATTTTAATTATGCATTTTTTTAATTTTGATTTTGATACAACATCTTAAGACCCGACATAAACGAATGGAAGCAGTCAAGAATTAAGTGTTTTTGTTTTTAATGCATCTAACTAAATTCTAAATTGTATATATATTTAACTTATATAATAAATTTTTTATAAAATATATATTATATATAGAATTACATAATATATTTTTAAAAAATAACGTAGGAATACATAATGGGCCTATCAAGACAGACTCATGGGTGGGTGTGAAATCCTACAGACTGGGGTGAGTCTTAGGTTCTGGGCTATTTGGAGATCTCCTAAAATTTATTTTAATAAGTAGCTACCATCGGCTTGAATTTGGCTCTCAAATGGTTAAGGGGTGTGGAAGGTTCTCCAGGTTGCATTTCTAGGTTTTGAACTTGAGGCCCATTAGTTGATCGGGATATATTTAATGAATGCTACAATCTGTATTCGATGATACCAAAGATCCATGTTTAAGTCCTTGCAAGAGTAAATGCTACAATTTGATTTAGAAAGTTAATATAAAAAAAAAAAAGTAGGTACCATCCATTACCGTTACCAAGTAGTGATTTTAACTTGGCATCCCCATTTCCCCCACCTTTTAGCTTTCCACGTGCATGATCATGAAGCCATAATCGGTGAATCCCATTCCTCCTTACATTATTCTTTCTTAATTTCCATTATGCAATTGTAAGTCTCGACATTTCTCTTTTTCTTTTTTAACGCTTTGAGATGTGTCAATTGTCCTTGTTGTATGCTACCTCTTTGGAAAATATTTGCCTAAGTTTTCCAGAAATCTTAATCCACTTTTTGATACATTCTTGAGAGTATTATAAAATTTTATTTCAAAATTAATAATTATTTTATTTGATAGCAAGTCTATGTATGTTTTCCTTAAAATTTGAGGGGCGGGCAAAAACTACGTAAAAAGAAAATGAGGAAAATTAAAAAATAAAAATAAAATTAAAAGTTAACTCAATTTTTAATAGTTTGTGATCATTGTTTGAAAAATAAATAATTAAAATCATTATATATTTATTCTAATGTGCTGATTCTCCAAAATTTTGTTTTTATAAAAAACTTGTCAAATATACACAAACTATTTAGTAACAACTTCCAAACAAATCTACTTGCTAAAATGGTCTTGAGATTAATTTAATTTTATCCAACTAGTTGAGCCCATATATTAGTCCAAAAGCGTAAATAAAGTGTTTGAAAAAAATGTAGCTAATTTTCAGCAATAAAGAAAGTAGGGAAGATTTATATTTATATCTAAATTCTATTACCATGTAATAAGGCTTTTCTATATATTTTCTACTTTTATTTTGAAAGTTTTTTTACATTATATTTAGTGTTCTTTTTTTTATTTTTTTATTGAAAGTTGTTATTTTACTCTTTTTAACTTCCTCACAAGTGGTATTAAAGATTGGTTAGGAATCTTGTTCTTAAAAAGAATAGAAATGGAAGTAACCTTCATGGTAAAAAAAACTCAATAATTAAAATTGGATTTATATGAAAATCTATGATGGAAGATTTTCTTACCATTAAAAATTTGTGCGATGCTTTAAAGGGTGAAGAAGTTAGACATAATGGTATTTCTAATTTGGAATTGTATAAGATGAACAAAGCCAATTGTCCATATTAGGCCATGAATTAATACATCCTTTAAGTCACCACAGAGGCAATTAAAAAGAAATTGGTATAATATTTTGAAGAAATTAGAGATAGGGTTTAAATAAAAAACAATTAGGAATAAAAATTTCTTGTCAAAGAGTCGATGAACATAAAGTTAAAGAGGAAGAAGATTAATGATAGATTAACTTAATGCTTTTATGACTATTGTTAATTAGTTAACTATTATGAAAATGGTCATGGATGGTGAGATACTAAGCTTGGCTGCAATAATTTGGGAAACTTTTGTTGTGACTATTAGTAACTTTGTTAGGTACATTATCTATAGGTTGTAAAAAACTTGATTAATGAAGATATTAGAAAAACATGAGACAAAATATGCACAAGTCCTTATCACAAAAGTAGAAGAAAGAAACATGAATAAATGATAGACAATCACAACAAGTTGGGGAGAGAAGGTCACAAGCTCCATAAAGCAAAATCAAGTGTTTTATAATTAGAAAAATAGATAACAAGAATATGATGAAAATTATAAAGTTTTAGTGTTTTAATATGAGTGGTTGCATATAGATTGTAAGGGAATCAAGTGGTGTAGACATTGCAAGCCTCCTACCATCATTATCTCTCACTTAGAGTTGTTTCTAATTATAGAGTTGAAGACTTTAACACACACTCAATATAGAAAAACTCCTAGATTACTCCAAGATGATATAGATGAGTGATGTTTTATTAATATCAATATGAGGTTTAAGTCGATATTATAAGATGGGTATACTATAGATTTAGCCATTAATTTAATTCCAAGATTAGCCTTAAATAAGTAAGATCATGGAAGCGAAACTTTGGCAAAGGCAAATGGAAACCTAAGAAGTTCATTTGTTTTTCATTGTAAAAGGGTACTGTATTACATTTTGTTTGGGTGAGGGAAAGTTTATAAACTTGATTCTCTTAGCAAAAAATGAATCCTTTATATCCTCTTGTGATCATTGTGTGGTTGGAACATAACATATTAAGTTCTATTAATGTTTGTGGTCTTATAGACGTGGAAACTCTTGAAGGAGGAAGGAAGGGTATGGATCTATTTGCTAAGTAAAAGAAAGAAGCCTTTTGATATTTTCTATAGTTTCAACAAGACATGATTGAAATAGAGATTGGAAATGTTTGAAACTTGTTGTCTAAAATATGGTATAAGGCATGAAAACAATCATCAACGACATAAATTTTATAAGCATAATATATATATATATAATCTATCAATATTAATATTTGTAATTCTAGTTTTTGAACATGTTTTCAAAAATTAAAATGCCCATATGTTATCATTTAAAAAATAATAATAATTTCAATCATATATATTTAGGTCATTCCATTATAAATCTTCACCAATTCAAATTAATTTTGCCTTTAATGGCAGTGTTTGGCAGTGTTAACAGCTTTAACATTGATATCGCCTTAAATGTAAATGGCATTATAATTTAGTTTGGAAAACATCTTCCATTGATTTTTTCTTCATTTCTTTCTAATTGGAGCTTGAGTAGGGTTTTTTTTTACTTTTAATTGAATTTATTAGGGTTTGTACTTCTATATATCTTTGAAAAAATGTTTTATATCTCAGATGTTTAGCATGATATTTGTTCAAAATAAGAAAAAAGAAAACAAAGTAGAACCACATCAAGAGTTCATTAGCATTATGGAAACAAATTTTTTAAAATTGTTATTGATAACAATTCAAAGAGCATATAAAAAATTGCTGGAATCATGGGTAATTCAGCCTTTGGCACGAGGTGGTGTTTGTTTTTTTTACTTAATGTTGAATATATTTTTTGAAACAATGTTTAGATAGTACTTAATAGCATTAAGTATAAAGTTCTTTGTTTTTTAACATTAGGTAGTGAGTAGGGATAGCAATGGGATGGATTATTTTAGGTTTTCGTCCCGCCTCGTTCTTAATGACACATGTTTAATTTAATTTTAATCGGGTTTTTAACGGATTTGAGTTCATTTCTCGAATCTAAGCAGATTCAGTGTTATTCTTTCTCTGTAAGAGCAGAAAATTAGAAATTTTCAAAAATGGTAAAATGTTAATAAAAATAATAAGAAATTGCCATAAAGGTTCAAGAGCACAGAAAATTCTCTAGATCTCGGATGGCCAAACGGTGAGTTAAATTAAATACCATGAGAAATCGCGTAGTGAAAAGTTCGTCAAATTCAGAGACAACGAAATTTTTTAATTATTTTGGGTGGTAAGTTGCCAGTGACTCCAAGGACGAGATTTTTATGAAAATATTGAAAGTTAGGAAATGGCTTAGGCTAAGTTCATTTAAAATAAAGTGAACTGAAAAGAAATAAATTGTTTAGGGAAGAAACGGGGCTAGAATAAAGCGATATGGTATGTAGGAAAATAATAATAATAAGTCTCATTATCGATTATATTTTAAAAATAATTTTATTATTTTATTTTTATGCTATTTCAATAATTATTATTTATTATAATGTTTTAATAAATAAATTTATAAAAAATTCTCAAAGTATTTTATTTTTATAGAAAATATTAATTTTTATATAATAAAAATAAAAAAGCAAATATAAAAAATTAAAATTAAAAAATAAAATGTAGTATGGCGAGTTTGGGATTTTCCTTTCCATTCAGGTGTATTTAATTTTTAAATGAGACAGTTTAGGAATTGAAAAAATAAGCATTTAGGTGGGATGGGACCGCGGGTCGACCCTCACCGTGTCATACTGATAATGTATATTGCTATTCTTACTTGTTGAGCGATGATTGAATTTTTCTTTATTTTTATGGAAAATGACTTTATGAATAGAAAAGTAGAATATTTTCCTTTTTTATTCAAAACTTTTAAAATTTCATAAATAGATCGTGAAAATTTAAAAAAAACAAGCATTAAAGGCGAAAATTATTTAAGCACTAACATTAGGTAGTGTTGTTTTTATAATCTTTGAATAGAGCTTTTGAGAACTGTCTTTGAATAGTCTTATGCGTTAAGTATTAAGTTGTTTGTTTTTTAACATTAGGTAGTGAGTAGGGATAGCAATGGGACGGATTATTTTGGGTTCTCGTTCCGCTTCGTTTTTAATGACACGGGTTTAATTTAATTTTAATCGGGTTTTTAACGGGTTTGGATTTATTCTCCGTCTAGAGACGGGTTTAAGTATTATTCTCTGTAAAACCCAGAAAATTAGAAATTTTAAAAAATGGCAAAATGTTAATAAAAATAATAAATTGTCGCAAAGGGTTCGAGGAGCGCAGAAAATTCTTTAGATCTCCCGGATGATGAAGCGGGCTGCGTGGGTGCAAATTCGTCTCGCGAAATCTAGCGACCCATAAAAGTTTCGTCGATTACGAGACAAGCGGAAATTTTAGATTTTAAGGTGATAGAGATTTGTCGGCGACTCGAAGCAGATTTATACTAAAATCACGAAAGTCGAGGAAAATGGTTTGAAATTTAAAGTTCAATTTCAAAATAAAGTGGTAGAAAAGAAAATAAATTGTTTCGGGTTAGAAGCGAATCTCAGAATGAAGCAATATAGACCATGTATCCAAAATAATAATAAGCCTGCATCGATTATATTTTAAAAATAATTTTTTTATTATTTTTATTTTTATACTTTAATATAAATGACAATGGTATTATAATGTTTTTAATAAATATTTTATAAAATTCTTAATATTTTATTTTATGAAAAATATTAATTTTAATATAATAAAAATAAAAAACGAAATATAAAAAAATTAAAATTTAAAAATAAAATGTAAGCGAGTGAGTTTGGGAAATTTTCGAAACACAACAGATTCTGTTTAATTTTTTAAATGGAATAAGTTTAGGAATTGAAAAAAATAAGCGAGCAGAGATTAGGGATGGGACATGCAGTCCCAAACCACCTAAGATTTGTCATCACATTAGTGTATATTCTTAGGCTCTTAACTTCTTGTTGAAACGATTTATTTTTGTGCAAAATAACTTTTCTGAATAGAAAAGTAAAATATTTTCACTTTTCTATTCAAAACTTTTAAAAAATTTCAATAATTCATGAAAATTTAAAAAAAGCAAACGAACTAATCTTGAAAATTTATTTAGAGTTTAGCATTAAGTCAATAACCGCCCCTCGAGGCTAAGACAGTCTGAAGTTTACTTAATGGCCATAGTGAGCGTAGCTAGACTTTGAGGCTCAAGTATCTGGAGGTCTACATTTATTTTTTTTTTGATCGATAAAAACAAAATTTATATAGATGTAAAAAAGAGCACAAAGGACCCAAAAAGTACACAAGAGGAGTCTGAAAGACTGAAGAACACACTCTACTTTCTGCTTGTCAAGCGAAAACCCCTTTGAAAGAATTTGGGGTCTACATTTATTTACTCGTTTATTTTTCTGAGGCTCTCATGAGTTAACCAAAAAGGTTTTTCTTAATGTTTGCAATGCCAACAAGGAAGGTTAATTTGGACAATGAGTACCATGGTCTTGACAAATAGCAGACTTGGGCCAAACTCGGATCTATATTTCAAGGTAAAGTTAGCCACCAACTGCAGTTTGTCTTTACCTCTATGACAGCAGCATAAGGAAGAAAAAATTGCATACATAAGTGCTTCAACGCGTGCTAACAACTTTCAAGATTGAGGTGTTGTTTTCAATAATGTATTCTGATCCATGGTGCCATAATGAAATTAACATCCATGAAGTATGATAGAGAAGCTAAAATATATATAGGCAAATGCATCTTGAGTTATACAGCTTATGGCTCCGGGAAGGTAAAGCACAAATCGGCTTTATAGCGACCGAGAAAGGTAGGCTGAACATTATTTATCGGTGGGCAATGTGGGAAGCATCTAAAGGGTGACGGAGGCAATACTTGTTAAAATATTTGGATTGTTGTTTGCTTTTAAACGTCACACAATGTGGCCTAAAATAGTAAGCAAAGAGGTCTGTCTGTTCTACTTTTCTTAGGTTGGCTACATTTGAGGAATGTTGTTTACTAGTTTGTACAGTGGTACATGTCAGTGGGGGTTTCAATGGTTCTTCAAAAGGACATTGTGCAGGAGTCTTTGCTTCGGTAAGACCCGAGAAATTCCAATTTCTGGAATAAGGGTAAAATCGTAATTTTGATTATAAGGTATAATTCTGATTTAAAAGTCAAAGTAATTAATTAGACTACCGGATGATGAAGCGGATTATCGCAGTTGGAATCGTCTCAGCGAAATCTAGTTAGCAACATTAAAATTTCGCGATTTCTTGAAAGACAGTTGGGTCGGCACGTTTTCTAGGCACAGCGTTTAGTGCCATAAAATGATTTTCGATGCGACGAAGTCACGTATAGCATGTACTCATGAGCCATAAAGTGGTATGAGTAGAGAAATGATGAAAATGGGCGGGTAGAAATAGTCATGAATATCGGTCCCGGTGAATGGGGGCGTAAAGTCGTTTCAAATTTATTTCAAGTAGTAAGGGCCAAAAATAGCCGATAGTCGTTCATCATCTTCATTAGCAAAGAAAAAACGGGAGGAGCTTCATTTTTGATCCGATGGCGGTAAATTCTTTTAGAGATTTGCTAAGTCTAACGAGTGTCCGGCTTTTTCGGTGCGAGAAGGGAAAAGCGATCACGAACGAGGCTACGGCGTGGACCTCCGGTTTAGTGAGTTTCTTCAAACTCCTCGAGGTAGGATTTCTCCCTACTTGGGTTTACTCCATTTTTAGTACTTTTCGAATGTTTGAGTTGATTGAGGCCATTAGGGCGGGTTGGTGATCCCGAGCAGGATTCAATTTATATCATAGAATTGGAGACAAAATGGAAGCGGCCAGTAGGCGCTCCGTAGTGACCTGATGGTGTAAAATGGTATGTTTTTGGTGTTAATCATGTGTTGATTTGATTTGAGGCTGGAAGTGACCGTGAAATGCGGGTTCATAATATGAACCGATGATTTATTTGAGTGTTGGAACAGTAAACCTTAGGAATAGTGACCCGAAAATGTATTTTTGGGAAAATATGTGCTTGGTTAAGTAATTCGAATCGAATTGCTTGTGTTTGAATATTAGCCCAAGTGAGCTAATTTTGGTGTTTGAAATGATAATTACATAACATGATTGTGTGATTTTAATTATGCGAGTATATTCAGGTTTATATATTTGCATGTGATTATCTTGTATTAGGAATTGGCCTACGTGCATTAAATGTCTTATTTGGAGCATCCTAGGAATATAGGAGTTAGTGCATGAGATGAATCCCCAGAAAACGGTTCGGAGGGTAGTCTAAAATGTTAATCATCGGAGGGTGAGTCAGACTAAATAATATATCCAGCGTCGAGCGGCCCGGTTGATATATATTCGCCGGAGGGTAGTCCTGAGCTAAATAATATATCAAGTGGACGGCCCGATTGATATATATTCGCCAGGAGTAGTCCACAAACAAATAATATATATCAATCGTCGGGCGTGATTGATATATATTCATCGGGTGCCACTAGTAAATTAATGGCTGCTCATACGAGGCTTAGAGTGTGAGAGAGTCGGTGAGAACGGGATGCGGAGTTGGTCATGTAGACATTGAGTAGGATCATGCGTTGCTTGAATGTGTGTTTAAATTGGAACATTACCTTTGCCTTAGGTGGTGAGTAATTGCTTGGGGCGATTCTCCTGCAGGCCTTGGCTCACCACAGTCGTGGGACCCCTTTTTATTTTACGGTGCGGGGGGCATGCGCGGGGAGGCGACACGTCGTAGGAGTGGTCTGAGAAGAAATAGGGTTATTGGCTTTGATGATTTGAAACATGTATTATAATTCTCTGAATTTTGATATATGTATTTGTATAAGAGTGAATTATTAACTCTTTTGAAACTATTGGATATAGTTGTTGTAGTATGAGGAGTATTGGTTATGGGCCCAAGTGGTCGTTTTACTTATATGTTATATTGGATGCATTTTTGAGACGAGGGTATATCACTGATCTTGTTTTGGGTAGAGCTCCTAGGTACAAGGAGACTCTTGCTTGGGTTTTCTAAGTGGCGTCGGGTCTTGGGCCTCCCAATATTCCGTGAGGTTGACGGGTGATCAGGACCCCGAGGTTTTGGGCGTCACGGCTTGAGTATCGAACAGGTATACGAATGCCTAGGGGCTTTCCCGGGTTGGGTATCCATCACCAACTAGGTGGTATGATGTAGATATAGGTTTATGGGAACCTATGGATGAAAATTTGGGCTTAGACGAGAAATGTAAAAACATCACCACTAGGTGTGGTTTTGGCGTTGAGTTTAGGTATGAGATTACCTAGGAAATCGCGGGACAAAACTAGGACACTACGTGCCGCGTGTGTTGATGTGTTTTGGCCAATGATTTTGTGAATGTTGATGAATTTGTATGTGTCGTAGTCATGTTGTGTGTTGGTGTGCTTGACATGTTTTAGGTGTTGAGATTGTATGTGTGGTGATTAGCACATGGAAGTGTGGAAAATATTTTTTAGAAAATATTTTGAGTGAGTACCGAGTGTACAAAAGTGGAAGAGAGAAGATGAAAAGAATAAATTTTAAAAATTTATTTGGCCTATTAGGTGATGAAAATAATTTTCTAAATTGAAGAAAATGCGAGGAAATAGAATTTTTATGAAGTTATCGGATGAGGATTGAAGAAAATAATTTTCTAAGATTTTACAGTGAAATAAAATTGAAGAAAATGGAAAATATATTTTCATAAATTTATTTAGTGGAGAAAATTTTCGGTGGGAAAGCTGGAAGAAAGAAAATAAATTTTATAAATTTATTTTGGTATGAGAATGAGAAAATAATTTTCTAAGGTTTTATAAGTGTAAAATTTAAGAAAATGGGGTTAAACTAGGGTGTTTTATAAAATTTATTTGAGTATTAAAGAGAATAAGAAAAAAAAATGATTTTTTGTGATTTTAATGATTTTCCAATTTAAAATAAATGAAAAATATATATATATTTATAATGTAAAGCGAAAAAAAAATATAGTGCGAGAAAATTTAAAGTGAGCTCTTGCACAATTTGTATTGGAAGGAAGCAAGCGTATTCTGTCACAGGTTGTTAGTCTTAGATTGTATTACGAAGCCAATAGTAGGCCAGAACAAGGCTTGGTTGTATTCTGTCTGATCCACTGTGCCGACCTGACCCAGCAGCGCCCAGACGAATGAGGCGCCTTGGTGGCGCGCCACGAAGGGCGCGGGGGAGCACTGCGTGGGCGGGCGGGGGAAGTAGCGGCGGGCGCGGCCCGGGCGTTAGGCGCCCAGGCGGCGGGTGTCTTTGCGGCGAGGCCTTGAGCTCGGCGAGAGCGGCGACGGCGCGAGGCGTGTGTGGTCAGTGCGACCCGTGTGGCGCGGCGGCGTGAGGGCCGAGGGGCTGGGTGACGGCGGCGCCAGCGGCTGGGGCGGCCCCAGGCGGCTGGCGGGGGTGGCAACAGGCATGCACTCGGCCTATTTTCGATCCGTTTTGACTCGTTTTTCTTCCTGAGTCACAAAATGAACATTGTTCATTGTAAACTAAATTTTTTAAAAAAAAAATTTAATTTAATTAAAAATCAAATAAAATCAAATAAATTTTGATAAAATTTTCGAAAAATAAAATTTTCAAAATAAAATTTTGAAATAAAATTTCGTCGAAAACAATATTTTAAATGCCAAATTGATTGCGTATCTGCTTGGGTTAAGTGTATGATTAGTGTCTCGAAATTTGTGTTCATGCCACCACAGAGACCTTGTATTAGACTAACTACCATTTGAAGGCGTGATTGCGCGGTAGTTGCGTAAGAAATTATATGCATGGTGAAATGACATAGGAAAAGGGTAAATACTAAGGTTATGGGTTATGACCTTAGAGAAGTGGATCATGAAATGAACAAGAGCCTAGAACCTTATTGAAATAAACAAATTGAGTGGTTGGAAATTAGCGCCACTTAGAAAATGAGCAATTAGGTTCATGGTTGTTAAATCCCAGTGTGTCGGCATCTTGCATTACTAGTTGGAAATGAAATGAAAGAGTAAATGACTCTTGTTGCCATTGGAGCGTATAAGTGGCTATTAGAATGCGAGGACGTGGGGGCGTCCACGGAGCCTTCTAGAGTGAGGGCTTCCACCAAACCGATTGACCGTGCGCTAGGCATTTGGTCGGCGGGCCTTTAGCCCAGGCGTAGGTGTTGCGAGGTTCTTTATCGCCTGGGACTTGACATAGCGAGGTAGTCGGGGGAGATCCTAAAGTAAACCCCAGGGGTTTAGGACACATCATCCTCAGGCGTTCACGGGAAGAGATCCGTGGTGATAGACCATTATTTTAGCCATATCGAGGAAAGTGTTAGAGGCCGTGGAAATTACCTACGACACGACCGGGATGTCGTAGTGATTAATTTAGAGGGAATGAGGCCTCTATATGGTGGAAATGGGCAAAGACCTCTAGAGACCTTAGAGGAGCCGTTGCATGTGAATTCTCCCCTAGGGATTAGGGCGAGAATAGGTACGATGTGTCGAGGTTGCGAGTTAGAGATCTCGGGGACTCTACTCACGGTGGACTTGAGGATCATGGACATGTTAGAGTTCGATGTCATCCTAAGGATGGACTGGCTGATAGCTTACAGGATCGTTATCGATTGCGAGCGTAGGAGGGTTCTGCTTCCTGAAACGGGACGGTACTCGTGTTAGTATTTCGAAGCGAAGCATGATATTTTGCCGGACGGTATCACGTGTCAAGTGTCGAGGGGACGAGTTAAAGCGGGTTGGCTTTCGTGGGCACTTACCTGAAGGGCGAGTGGGGACTTGGATCTACCTCAGTGGTGTGAATATGTGGATGTTTTTAGATGAAATTTTGTTTTATATGAGGGTAGTAGACCGGTATCGGGTGCACCACAGTATTTCACTGTCTACATGACTCATAGGATGACTACCATTGAGTTACGGGAACTACCGAGTCCAGCTACGGGAGCTCTTTGGACCAGGGGTTCATTAGGTAGAACGCACTTCACCATGGGGTGCTCAGGTTACATTTGCGAAGGAGAAGAAGCGAACCAGCCATTGTGTGTTCTGACCGAGTTAGATGAGGAATTATGATCGAATTGGTACCATTCTGGGATTGATGATTTTGGTTGACCGGGGTTAGGGAGGAGCCGCGAAGAGTCTACTTCAGATAGACCTTCGCCTTGGTTACCCTCAGCGAGGTTAGGGAGGCGACTCATCACCCAAGGCGGCGTTTAGGACGCGTTATGGGCACTTTGAGTTTCTGGTGATGCCTTTGGATTGGCGAATGCGTTAGCGGCATTCATGGATCTCATGCGTAGGGTGTTCGACCCATCTAGATCGGTTGTTGTAGTCTTCGTGGATGACATTTGATCTACTCGGTCGAGTGGGAGCATGAGTATCACTTGAGGATGCGTTTACGGTTGTTGAGAGACCATCGGTTGTACGCGAGTTCGGTGAGTGCGAGTTTAGGCTTGTGAGGCGAGATTTTGGGACACGTGGTGTTAGCATACGGAGTGTCGGTCGACTGAAGGTTGAGCGGGTGATGAGTTGGGAGAGGCGAATGTCAATCTTCGAGATGCGTAGTTTCTTAGGATTGGTTTGGGTGTTCTGAGAACGTGAAATGGGTTGAGAAGTTATCCATTCGGGCGGGATTATAGGATTTCGCCTATGGGATATGGACTGCATAGTTTGGGACGGCCACGACCATAGAAGGAGTAGTGAGGATACGGAACACTCGAGATACGGTGTTGATATGAGAGGAGGAATCGGCTTTCTCTAGTTCGGGAAGGGCGAGAAGACTTACGCTTCTGCTAGTTTCGGGACTAGGGCGAGGATTGAGCATGAGTGGCGGGTTGCCCTAGGAGACGGGGATCCCGAGACTTTGGGACAATCACAGTCCCAGTTAGCGTGGGACGGGGAGAGTATACGGTTCATTCCTCCGCTGTAGTAAGGGTTAGAGGAACTAGTTTCGAGTTTGGGGGTCTTTATCTGAGAGCACTCTCGAAGCTAACGGACAGACGGAGGGGCACAGTGTGGGTCGAGTCGGGACGAGATCGGGATTCGCAGCGACGTAGTGGACCTTAGGGTGGTAGACTGATGATTTGTTGATGTCGGGCTTGACATGGATGAGTTGACAACCATCGGGTTGTCGATGGTGAACTAGGCGGGTTGTCATACTTGACACGACATTGGATTGGAAAAGCCAGGGTTAAGGGCCTTTAGAGAAGCAAGTGTAAGATGTTCTTCCCTAGGATACAGGGTGAGAGTTGACCTGATAGGTCGGGATTATGGGTGAGAGATCTCTGAGATTCTGCTCATGGTTGACCCGAGAGTGGGTGTCACAGTATGGCATTATTGCGTTCGTGTGCACGGTAACATCGCGTCGATATGGGTGTGGGTGCATGGTACGGTCACTCACCACTCTTGGTGAGTGTGGGTTGAGTTTGTCCTTAGGACCACGTCCAAAGAATACTCATAGTTGAATCAGGAAATGTAACAGGCTCGAAGGTAAGCCAGAAGGATATCATTGCGAAATGAAAACCTGCCCGGTCGAGTATCACATAGACTTAGAGTTGAGTGATAGAATTGGGAGTGATTTCGAGGATAACACGGTCAGGGTTATCCGTCGACTTAGGAGTTGAGTGATGGGATCGAGAGTGACTCGAGGTTTGAATACCCCTTTGGAAATTTCATTGGATGTTGTTGAGTAGCGAGGGCTCGGTAAATGGATGATATGCATGGCATGGATTGAGGGTTGACAGTCCATTAGATTGTCAGTGATTGTGACCTTGGAGAGGTTAGCGGTTACACACCAAGCAAGGGTTGTGTAGGGTTACGTGTGTATGGATTACATACGGGTGTTAGAGGCATGTTGCGAACATGTGTCCTGGATCATAAGGGTAGAGGATTAATTACCCTTAGTGGAATTCGCTGCAATGATAGTTGCTTGGTGGAGTATCACGAATGGCACCCGTATGAGGGCATTGTATGGGGAGGCCATGGCAGAGTCACCCAGTTAGGATGGAACTAGAGGTGGGAGAGATCCATCACGGGTCGGATTTGATTAAGAGACACCCTCAGTGAAGGTGAGCTTGATACGATAGCGTCTTCTCACGGCTCAGGGCCTGCAGAAGAGCTATATAGATGTTCGACATCGACCCTTAGAGTTCGAGGTTGGTGATCACGTCTTCTTGAAGGTGATACCTAAGAGGGGAGTGGTCAGGTTCGGAAGCCTTGAGAAGCTATATTGTGAGGTTCATTGGACCTTCGAGATACTCGAGAGGATAGGCACGATTGCGTGGTTAAGCTGCAGCCCGGCATGTGGGTGTCCACGAGGGCGTTTCAAATCTCCATGCTTTCCGGAGATATCTCGGATCCATTTCGTAAGGGTGGATTGGGGGCCAGTAGAGATTGACACGGATGAGACGCCCGGAGGGGACAGTGTGCATAGTTGATAGCGTGATCGGGTGCTTTGCAGCTGGCCTTGAGTTTGTGAACCTTAGTGGGTGCTATGGCAGCCTTGTGGAGTGGAGGTCACGTGGGAGCGAAGGGCGCGTCTGGGCCACCTATCCTTCTTGTTTAGGGATGAAGTCGTGGTTTAGTCGTTTAATTTAAATGATTAGTTTCGTGCATGTGATAGAGTGCGCGTTGCATATGCATGTCTTGTAGATTATGATAGTCTGAATTTGGAATGAAATTCTTTAAGGAAGGGAGAATGGGCAGAAATTCCGATTTACGGAATAAAAAGAGCTAAATCGTAATTTTGATTATAAAATTTATAATTCACGGTTAAAAGTCCGTAATTAATTCTACAGACACCGGATGATAAAGCGGTTATGCAGATTGGAATCGATCTCATGAGAAATCTAGTTAACGTGGGTGCCGATTCTTGAGACGATGGGTCGGCTTGCATTTACAGGCGGCGTTTCGAGTCTTAGTAAAATGATTTTCGATCTGCGAAAGTCCCACGGTATAACATGTACTCATGAGCCATAAGTGGTATGGTGAAATGATGAAAATGGACCAGTAGGAAATAGTCATAGAATATCGGTCACGGTGAATGGGGCGTAAAGGTCGTTTAGAAATTATTCAAGTGACTAAGGACGAAATAGTGATAGTCATTCATCCTCTTCATTTAGCAAAGAAAAAAAAAAACAGGAGGCCGTTTTGATCCGATGTAGTGAATTCTTTTAGAGATTTCTTTGAGATCTAACCGTCGCGACTTCGGTCACGAGAGGAAAACGATCTGCAGCGGAGCAGGGCTCACAGCGTGGACTCCGGTTTTAGTGAGTTTCTTCAAACTCGCCGAGGTAGGATTCCCTCTTGGGTTTTACTCGTTTAGTCTTCGAGATGTTTGAGTTGATTGAGGCCATTAGGGCGGGTTGATCGGTCCCGAGCCAGGATCGAATTTATATAAAATTTGGAGACAAAATGGAGCAGCCAGTGGCGCTCCATGGTGATGATGGTGTGGAAATGGTATGTTTGGTGGTAATCATGTGTTGATTTGATTTGAAATTTGGAAGTGGTAGTGAAATGCGGGTTCGTAATATGAGCAGATGATTTATTTAGTGTTGGAACGATAAGCCCTAGGGTTTTCTTTGTTCACAAGATCAGTGACGAAAATGTATTTTGGGAAAATATATCTTTAGTTAAGTAATTCGGTCAATTCTTTGTGTTTGAATATTAAATGCACAGTGTTAATTTTGGTGTTTGAAATGATAATTACACATAACGTGATTGTGTGATTTTAATTATGCGCAGTATATTCGGGTTTATATATTTGCATGTGATTATCTTTGTATTGGAATTGGCATATATCGTTAAGTATCTTGCTGGAACATCTAGGAATAGGAGTGTAATTGCATGAGATGATCCCCAGAAAAGCGGTTCGGAGGTAGTCTAAAATATTAATCATCGGAGGGTAGTCAAACTAAATAATATATCCAGCGTGGACGGCCCAGGTTGATATATATTCGTAGGTGGTCAGCATGGCCCAAATAATATATCGGCTAGTCGGATGGCTGGAGTTGATATATTCATCGGAGGTAGTCCACAAACAAATAATATATATCGATCGTCGGATGACTGATTGATATATATTCATCGGGAGGGTTGCTTGGCTAGTAAATTAATAGTGCAAATACGAGGAACTTTGGCGAGTGTGAGAGAATCGATGAGCTTGGGATTGAGTTGGTCATGTAGACATTCAAGTAGGATCATGCATTTGCTTGAATGTGTGTTTAGAATGGAACATTACCTTGCACTTAGAACGGTGAAGTAGCCCAGCAGGGCGTGATTCTCTGCGAGGCCTTAGCTCACCCCGTCGTGGGACCCTTTTTATTTTACAGGTACAGGGAGCATGTTCGGAGACGACATGTCATAGAGGTGGTCTTAGAAGAAATTCGGGTTGTGAAGCTGATGATTTGGAAACATGTATTAGAGATTCTCTAATTTTGATATATGTGTTGTATAAAATTAGTGTTAGCTCTTTTAGGCTATTAGGATATAGTTGTTTGTAGTATGAGGAGTATTGGTTATGGGCCCAGTGGTGGTTTACTTATATATTGCGTATATTGAATTTGTTTTGGGACGGGGAGCATATCTGATCTTGTTTTTTGGGTAGAGCTCCGTCTGAAAAGGGACTACGGAGTTTTCTAAAGTGGCGTCGGGTAACTTGGAGCCTCATGTGTTCCATGAGTTGTGAATTGTCAATGATGCGAGGTTTTGGGGCGTCGCGGCTTACGTATATGTGCTTATTGCATAATCCATGAGTTTGATGGCAAAATGACACGGCACTCACGGAGGGACCAGAGATATGAGAATATGAAGGGCCATGTTCTCGATTCGGTTCCACGTTTTTCCAGTTAGAGAAGATATAAAGAACAGAGAAATGGAAAATTTGTTCAATTGGTCTGTATCGGAAAGCTTCTTATTTTTTACTTTTGTTGAGAGATGAAGGTCAGTTGAAACCACATTATATAAAGGATAATACAAGTATTATAGAAGCCTTATTTTATATTTGGTTCCTAGAAAGTGCAAGGGAAGAAAAAATGTTAAGGAAAATGATTTTCTCATATTTGTGTATAGGCTAATACACACATTATGACTAAAATATGAAACTCATGACCAAACTAAAATAATGAATCGAGATAATTCCCCCTTGCACTTCTGCAATTTCTTGTCAACCAAATATGCTCTTGAACACTCTAACCTCTTCTATTTCTTAGATTTTTCCAACGAGTTAATCAGGCCATAATTTTAAATTGGCTCGGCAAAGCATTTCAGCATTTATATCGAAACCACAAAAGCCCTTATTAATCTATCCACTTTAGTCCTCACTCAAGTTCTCAATTTGCGCCAAAAGCATGGATAACATTCAAAACAAATTAAAACAACAAGCATTTACAACTGCATACCTGATAGGGTTGGCTCCCCGACTCTGAATTAATGGGGGCTTGATAATGTCAGACCAGGCAGGGTGGAGGAGGAGGAGGCCCGGTGTAAAATGAGGTGAGCTCACGTGGCTTCATGATGGCCATAAAGGAGTAGCTAAGCTGAAGGGAGAGTTGAGGGAGGGATGTGAGTCCAACACTAGGACTTGGAGGCCTTAGCCCGTCCTCATATTGGAAATTTGTACATGTTTCATGGGAGTTAACAAACGAATAAGGATTTTGTAGACTAAGGTTAGAGAATTTGGGGTATGGATTAGTTGGAGGTGATGATGGTACTATGGGTAATGAGTATCGTAAATTGGCGCATATGGGTCCATTGAGGGATTGAGTTTTCTGAGTTTTGCTTCAATTAGAAGTGAGAATTGAGAATTGAGAGAGAGAGAGAGAGAGAGAGAGAGTCTCTACTCTCTAGAGAAGGAAAAACTTTGGCTTATGCAAATTCATGGAATTAGATTCAATCCCCTCATCTAACGTGCACCATGGGTGCGTAACTAGGGTGGTCATATAATAGAATACTACTCGCTTTATGAAGGCCCACTTAGAAGCCCAGATGGGGGGCATTAGAGGAGTTTTCAACTTGATTAATGAGGAAGAATAACCTTCTTTTAATTGATTCTACATTTGATTTCCATTTGTATGGATTGTAGCGATTGTTAGCGTCATTTTCATTTTACGAAAGGTATTGTGGGCATTGGCACCAGTACATATCTTGATGATTGATCCATTTATTCTCTCGAATCTTATCATCCGACCTACTTTGCTTTTATAATTTTGAGGGCTTGTGCAAATGTTTTGGAAATAGTTTACCACGAACATATTTTGATAAACAGCTCCTATTCTCCCTTGAGTATCAAAGAATTATTTTTCATGTTTCTCATAACATTTTTAACAAGTAAAATAATAAAGGCATCTTATTCTTACGAGTTTATTATGGGAAAAAACATGTTTCTTGAACAAATTTCAAAGAAAAGAAAAAAAATTGTCAAGAAACTACTTTTAACAACCGTGTCCCCAAACAAGCTAGTTTAGGTTAGGTTGCATGAAGGATGAGCCCCTATGCTCATTTAAGGTTGATTTCATACTTGAACTTATTTTTATCTTTAAAGGTTATATGTCAACTCCTAAAGGAAAGAGATTAAAATGATTTCTTACACTTTTGGAATACAGAATTATCAAACAAAAGAAAAAAAAGAAGCTTGAAAGATTATCCTCCCTTCGGCTTAAAAAAACTTGATTAATGAAGAGACTAGAAAAAGCTTATGAGACAAAATATACACAAGTCCTTATCACAAAAAAGTAGAAGAAGAAACATGAATAGAGGATAGACATATCCTAACAAGTTGGAGGGAAGGTCTCGCTCCATATAGCAAAATCAAAGTGTTTCCATAATTAGAAAAATAAGATAGCAAGAATATGGCTGAAAATTATGAAGTTTTAGTGTTTTAATATGAGTGGTTTCCTAATTATAGAGTTGAAGACTTTGGAACCTCAATATGATACAAACTCTAGTTACTCCAGTGTAAAGATGAGTGATGTTTTTATTATGCAGGTATGAGGTTTAGTCATTATAAGATCATAGGTATATTATAGATTTATGCGTTAATTTCTTAATTCCAAGATTAGCCTTAAATAAGTAAGATCCTTAGGAAGCGTTTTGCAAAAGCAAATGGAAGCTCACTAAAGAGGTTCATTTGTTTTTTCATTATAAAAGGAGTCACATGTTACATTTTGTTTAGGGCCAAGGGAAAGTTTATAAACTTGATTCTCTTAGCAAAAAATGAATCTGGTGATCATTGTTTGCTAAGTAAAAGAAAGAAGTCTTTTGATATTTTCTATATATAGTTTCAACAAGCCATGATTGAAATAGAGATTGGAAATGTTTGAAACTTGTTGCTCTAAATATGGTATAAGGCATGAGAAAACAGTCCTCAACAGCATAATGATAATGATGTGGTTAATTAAAAGGATAAACTAAAAACTAAACCATCTATGAAAAATAATTCATAAAGAGGAGTTTGTAAGCTTATCAACATTATAAGCAACATTAATCATAAAGAGGAATTTATCATTGCACCACTTCGCTTTTGTGATAATATGATCAGCACCGTTTGAATAGGGTGCCTAGGGTTGACAACTGGGCAGGTTTAGGATGGGACGGTCCCATCTTGGGTTTGAAAAAATAAACTCAAACCCGTTAAAAACCCGATTACAATTAATTTAAACTCATTTCATTAAAAACATAACAAGACGGAAACCCGAAATAACCTGTCTCGTTGCCATCCTTAGGCACCCCCCTCTTGTGGCGACTTGACAAGTGGGTTGGTGGAGGTGGATAACAATGAAGAAATGATAATGGGAGACATATAGTTGTTAATTATGGTATTAAGAATTAGTTGATCTTAGCAAATCAAAAGAGAATACTACAACAAGATTCGAATATGGTGATTCGTGTCTACACATGGAAGTGCAGTTTGAGGGGAATCTGGAGTGATCAGATGTTATTAACAAGCCAAAAATGATAATAATATTTTCAAAATTCTAGTAAACAAACTATTTGGGTAGAGGAAAAGATAATTTATTAAGATCAAAGAAATTCAAATATATATATATATATATATATATATATATATATATATATATATATATATATATATATATATTTATTGTATCATTAGTTTTAAAATTTTAATTTTCAAATTATAATGCCCATAGGTAAATTATCATTTAAAAAATTAGATTAAATTCAATCTTATATATTTTGGTTATTCCCATCTAAATCTTCACCCATTCTAAATTCGATATTGCCTTTTAATGTGATCTTTGTGATGTTCTTGCTTCTCATTGATATGATGTAAAATGCTTAAATGGCATTATAAATTAGTTTGGAAAACATCTTCCATTGATTTTTTTCTTAGTTTCTTTCTATTTAGACTCGAGTAGGGTTTTTACTTTTAATTGAGGTGCAGGTTTGTATATATATGCAGAAAATGTTTTTATATCTTAGATGTTTTATGTTTAATCCGCATGGTATTTGTTCAAAAAAAGACAAAAAAAACAAAGTAGAACCACATCAAGAGTTCATTAGCATTATGAATACAATTTTTTGAAAATTGTTATTGAGAACAGTTTTTGAAAATATACTTATTATTTAGTATGTTTTTTATGTATAGTAAAGCACTAGGAACTAAACAGTGTTCTTTATGTCTTTTTATCTCCTTATTTTTTAAAACATAAAACAGTTTTTAAAAACATAAATAAAAAAAGTACCTAATTTTCTACTTAGAAAAACTCGGTGTATATGGTTATTATGTTTATGTAAACCTTAATATAAAGGTTTCTTGATGTTTTAATAAGATATTTTAACAAACGAATATTTGGGTGATATTAGTTTTGAATCCTATCATGAATCGGCAGAGAAGAAATTTCAAAGTGAAATCAAAATCAAAGTACCACCATTGATTACGATTTAGGTGATGATGTGCGATTGATTGGGTTGGAGGAGGCTAGTTCGGAGTCACCGGAAGCATAGTCGGCGGCCAGGCTAAGTGTGAACCTTATGAAGCTGATTCGGAGAGGCAAGAAAGGAGATTGTGCGCATTTCCCGAATGTAGAATTTACAAGTGCCGGCGGCAGTGTTCCCGATCTGTCGTCTTCATCATCTTGCCTTTGCATCAAACGTGAGATGTAGAAAAAGCATCCACCCGGTGATGGGCGAAGCTAATTCGAGTTGAAGAATACGAGGAGGAGAATCCAATTGAGATTGAAGCGGGAGCGAGCTGTTGGAGTGAGCAAGTTAAAGTGGAGGGTAAGGATTATGAGTGTGAAGTGCCTTGAGGTTTTTTGCATCTGAATGACTTTGGGTGGTCCTGAGGAGCACATTATTATCTTGTGACTTTAGGCTTGTGCAGAAAGAGGAAGAGGAAGAGGAAGGAGCCACACTAGTCTGAAGGGAGCATTAGTGTTTGGACATTTTGATCTTAATCTCATCTTTGCTCCACGAAGAATGGTCATGAGTCGATCTTGAATTAGTGTAACCTCTAAGCGAGAAAGACAGTTACAATCATCTCAGATGAGATTAGTGGTGGATTTATTACAGACAGGCTTATGGCCGACCCGTATGACAAATAAAGTTCCTTCTTTGGTAATAGCTTTTAGGTTCTTGATTATACTCACGATCACCCGTCCCACTACATATACCTACGTGCTTTTGATCCTGTAAAAATCTCGGAATTTGAGGCTTTAGGCTATGGCGAAATTTTTTTCTTGGGTGGTCGATTAGCATTTGTTGATGTAAGCGGAGGAGCCATAATCTCTTTGTTGATGTTAGTCTTGGTTTTCAGTTCCTAGCGCTCATTAGGTGAGTAAAGTATTGGCATATCTTGTTCTTGTTATGAAAATAAAAAGTGGCATGGGGCTGGGCTTGTGTTGCTATGATTGAATTTAGAAGTGTTGAGAAATGGTGTGGGGATTGGGTGATTTTTAGATATACATTTGTATGCTTAAGCGACAAGGCTGGAGTAGAAAGTGAATAAATTTTTAAAGAGGGTTGTGGGTTGATTGATGACTCTCCAGAAATCAAAAGATGGGAAGGCTGAAGGTGGTTGTTTAGTCATGTACCTACCTAGTACCTACCTACCATCTCACTCACTTCTTCATGCTATTTTGGTCTTTTGATTTATTTTTCTTGGTAGTTAGTTA